>JACXGI010007494.1:0-11096 GCA_016801175.1 Esox masquinongy
CCTCTGTCATACTGTTCTGTTTCCTGTCATACTGTTCTCTGTTTCCTCTGTCATACTGTTCTGTTTCCTCTCATACTGTTCTGTTCCCTGTCATACTGTTCTCTATTCTGCTTCCTGTCATAATGCGCTCTGTTCCCTGACAAACTGTATAATTCCAGTAAACCAGACCCAAAATTGCATCTATTTAACTTTTTTTTTTAAATCAAATCACCCCTGCCTTTTTTGTTTACTTTAACATGGAGGAATGTAGTAGTTAATTAATTGTATATACAACACAATACAGTGTTATTATCCTCTGTAAAGACACTAATTTATCACTAATTTATTACAGCATCTTTTTGTGTATATATTTCATGTGCAGTGAGTTGTAATGATGTCTTCATTAATTCTAAAAGGGACTGTTTCTGAATGTAAGTTATGTTCACATAGTGTATTTGTAAGACAATGTTTACAATATATTACTCATCATGGTAGTTTTTTTACCTAGCTTTAAAGTCATCCAGATTGGTTTCCATAAAATGGATTTTTTTGGCTGTGTCAGAGGTGGCTACCACAAGTGGCATGTTCTGTTGTTCCTGATGTTACTTATCACAGACAATACTGGATAAAACCCAAACCACACCTGCCTATCAAATCCCATGTTGCCACATTAAAAGTTCAAAAACATTAGACTAACTGGCATATAGCCCCTAAAATAATATGAAAACATGCATTAAGCTAACATCACCGGTTTGACATTTTAGTAATTATATTTAGAACATTGATACAATTAAAACTTTCTCACAATGTTTTGAACTTTAACAAAGTGCTATTGAGGGAGTTGTTTTTGACCGAGAAGAGCAGCAACCTCCTGATGTTAGCTAATACCGCGATTACACCTCGAACAACGCCAAAACATCCGCTATTAGCTAATGCTGATTAATGCTGGTATTCATTCAGTCTGATTGAATCTAGTCACTAGTTGCCAAAGACACATCATCCCAAAGTAAGTCATACCATTATCCTTAAACAATAGAGTAGTAAATACTTATAATATATTGTTTTTCTAATGATGGCTATTAGTTTGCATTCATATAACACTGATCTTTGACAAGGATGATACTTATTTAACCTACAGATTCTAATATATTTCCCTTTGTGAGTTTTATTAAAATTGAATTTCTCCCAAACCTGAAAATGAACAATGTATCCAGTCTGGGTTTTTTGAAACATTGAAAACTCCAGTACAATGCCAGTACTCCTCTGGAGGGGGCTACTGAGGCATTGTTCGGGTGAGTTGAGTTCTTTCATTCTAACTGGCTTCTCTCTTCTGTCCTCTGATGTCAGATGGCTTGTCCTGATTAATGTCCAGCATTCCAAGATAGAACAGGTCAAAGTAAAAAGTAATAGGAGACCGCAAAAAACATCTTAATACAAGCTTATTTGTATTTCAATGTCCTATCATTATATTTCAGTATAAAATCAAAATAATCTTTAATATTTACATACTGTGAATGGATAGAAATGAAATTAAATGAAGTTTAAACCTCCAACCTTACTTCCTAATCTCTAGCATTGAATAATGAATATGTTACAATGTTAAGACAGTTCCCTTTGCATTAGCTCAGTCCCCCCATAGTCTTTTGAAACAGAGTTAAGGGTTGACACCCCTTTACACACTTCTCTCCTCCAACATTTATATACTGATAAATCAACTAACACTCATATACACAACAGTGTATTAATTAAACAATATACACAATCTGAACATCAAGTTCTAATAAAATAATACCAGTGTAAACACGTTTCAGTATCACACAGAATGTCCCAATATTGCACATACATCATCCATTGATATATACAGTCTGTGTGTCTGTCTCTGTGTGTGGTGTCTGTGTGTGTCTGTCTCTGTGTGTGGTGTCTGTGTGTGTCTGTCTCTGTGTGTGTAGGTGTCTGTGTGTGTCTGTCTGTGTGTGTGTGTCTGTCTCTGTGTGTGTGTCTGTCTCTGTGTGTGGTGTCTGTGTGTGTCTGTCTCTGTATGTGTGGTGTCTGTGTGTGTCTGCCTCTGTGTGTGTGGTGTCTGTGTGTGTCTGTCTCTGTGTGAGCCTGATCAATAGATGGGTTATTTTACAATAAAACCAGACAGACAGACAGACACACAGTGAGACATCAGATTAATTAAGTCAGGGTGGATTACTACATCTGAATTAAGGCAGGGTGGACAACTCCATCTGAATTAAGGCAGGGTGGACTACTCCATCTGAATTAAGGCAGGGTGGACTACTCCATCTGAATTAAGGCAGGGTGGACAACTCCATCTGAATTAAGGCAGGGTGGACAAATCCATCTGAATTAAGGCAGGGTGGACTACTCCATCTGAATTAAGGCAGGGTGGATAATGCCATCTGAATAAAGTCAGGGTGGATAACTCCATCTGAATAAAGTCAGGGTGGATTACTCCATCTGAATTAAGTCAGGGTGAATAATGCCATCTGAATAAAGTCAGGGTGGATAACTCCATCTGAATTAAGACAGGGTGGATTACTCCATCTGAACTGAAACATACAGATCACCAAAAACCCATAGGCCAGTGGTGTAAAGAAACGTATTCACTACAAGTAGTGCTAAAACCAGAGTTCATTCTACTCATCCATGATGGTCATGATTCTTCATAAACATCTCTAGAATGTTTATGTGTGTACTTTGATCTGCGTGTTGCTCCCAGTCTCTCTGATGCTGTTTGTCTACCAGTCGTAATGGCAATTCAAGCATTTGGTGTGTGACTTTGCAGTCTGCTCACTGATTTCAGATCAGCTTAAAAGCACGTAGAAAGCCTTTAGTCTGCGACCAGTCTGCCTGCAGATCTCAATTCAGTTTCATTGATTTAAGTCACTCAAGAAGGTGTAACTTCTCCTGAATAGCCCCTCGAAACAGAAGCATGTGCTTAGGCATCCGCTGACTGGTCAGAGGTCAGAAGCATGTGCTTAGGCATCCGCTGATTGGTCAGAGGTCAGCTGCTCTCGATCCGACACGTCATCCGCTGGGGGCCGCGCCCGGTCAAAGAACCCACACTAAGTAAGAGACGGTTATGCTAGAGTTATACTAGTTATACTAAAGTCCTGTAGCAAGAGTTTTGTTCTTCAGTGCTATAGCAATGTTTCAGCATTTACGAAGACTGCATTCAGGGTAAATGCTGCATGTGTTGGCTTATAGCGATATGTATAGAACTGAGACACGCGTGTGTGTGTGTGTGTGTGTGTGTGTGTGTGTGTGTGTGTGTGTGTGTGTGTGTGTGTGTGTGTACCTTCCACATGGCCAGTGTTAGCACGGCCAGAACCAGCAACCCCAGTAGGATGGCAAGGATGATGACCCACAGAGGAACAGCAAACGCCACATCAGGAGTTCCCCACAGAATCAATGTACCCATCTACAACACACAGACACACTTATTGACAGGCTGGTAGGAATTCAAGGTTAGTGTTAATGAGGAGGTTGTATCTTGCTGAGGTGGTGTGTTGGGCTAAGATTGGATGTGATGAGACACTGCCTAGGGTTACTGTTAGGTGTGTTTTTAAATATTTAAAATAACTTTGAAATTGCGGGTAAAATTGTAAACTTTTAAATTGAGTCAGTTAATGGGGGCTAAAAAATATTTCTCGCAGGGGGCCTCATTTTCTTCAAAGCCTAGTGCTAGAGGATTGGGTTTGGGTCTGTGTCAGGGGTCTCTTACTGAAGTAGTGCGTTGGGGTAAAGAAGAGGGCTGGAGGCGGTAGGGCAGGGCCATCACTCTGAAGGACACCGTGGAATTCAGGAGGTATGGGTTGTTACGTCTCTGGAGAAGAAGACAATAAAAACATGTAATACATACGTAACTACTGTGACCTTGAAGAGGTCAAATGAACACTCAAATAATATCCTCCGTTGGCCTATTTTGCCACGATCCAGGTTTGTCTCCATTCCACAAAGTAGATCCTGGCATTGTGTGGCTAAGGGATTTTTTCTAGTTGTACATTTCCATTTGCTGAATTTCTAGCAACAACTCCACAGCAGGTCCGCAGCAGTAGGATCTAACAGAATGAGTCACATAAAGACAATGCAGCTGTTGTCCAGCATCCATCCATCCACCCACACTAGGGCAGCACTGAGACAACTATGCTAAGGAATATAAAGACATATCGTGGGATGGCAAAGTTGTTGATCGATAAGTGAATCAGATTACCCTCTACGTGTCTATTTAAATCCGTTGTAAATCCATTTCACAATGGCGTATTTATTTGACACAGACCAACATGAACCCTGTTAAGGTTTGCATCACTTTCTTTCATAAAGGGTTAATCCTCCTCAGAAACCCAATTATGTAACTCCTATCAATTTGGCGAAAGCATATGTTTTATATGAGGGTAAAATAACCATTTACTTAGCTTTTGATAGACAATAATAAAAATTATTATAACTTTCTTTTAAGTTGGCTATAGGTGTTTTGTAATATAGATCCTGATGTGTCCTTGTTCTTGATGAAAGCTATGATTATATTGAGGTGAGTGAAATAAGTCAATAGCAGAAATATGTTTGGTGTTTTCTAGCAAGCTAACATAAATACAGTTCTGATTGTGCCCATGTTGTAGCCACGGCATCTACACGAACATCACCTCTTCTTTTAACAATACTCTGTAACACTTTGGGAACTGAGGAGACCAGTTGCTGTAGTTTTGAAAGTGAAATGTTGTCCCATTCTTGCTTGGTATATGATTTCAGCTGCACAACATCTTGGGGTGTCCTTTGTCATATTTTACGTTTCATAATGCGCCAAATGTTTTGAATGGGTGACCGGTCTGGACTTCAGGCAGGCCAGTTTAGGACCCGGACTCTTTTACTACAGAGCCATGCTGTTGTGATACGTGCAGAATGTGGTTTGGCATTGTCTTGCTGACATTAGCAAGGCCTTCCCTGAAAAAGATGTCTGGATGGCAGCATATGTTGCTCCAAAACCTGTATATATTATTCAGCATTAATGGTGCCTTCACAGATGTGCAAGTCTCCCATGCCATGTGCACAAATGCACCCCCATACCATCACAGATGTTGGCCTTTGAACTGTGCACTGAAAACAAGCAGGATGGTCCCTTTCCTTTTTAGCCTGGAGGATGTGACGTCCATGATTCCCAAAAATAATTTAAAATTTTGATTTGTCAGACCACTTGACAGTTTCCACATCGCCTCAGTCCATCTAAAATGAGCTCAAACCCAGACAACACAGCAATGTTTCTGGATCTTGTTTATATCTGGTTTCTTCTTTGTATGGTAGAGTTTTAACTTGCATTTGTGGATGCAGTGACAAACTGTGTTTACACACAATGGTTTTCAGAAGTGTTCCTGAGCCCAAGCAGTGATTTCCCCTACAGAATCATGTCTGTTTTTAATGTAGTGCCGCCTGTGGGCCCGAAGATCACGGTCATCCAATATTGGTTTTCAGACTTGTCCCCTGCGTACAGAGATTTCTCTGGATTCTCTGAACCTTTTAATGATATTATATACCGTAGATTATAAGAACCCCGAACACCCCAATCTTTATTTCTGAAAGACTCATCCTGTCTGTGATGCTCTTTTTATACCCAATCATGTTACTGACCTGTTTGGCAACGGACCTAATTATTTGTGAGATGTTCCACCAGGTTATTTTTTTGTATTACAAAACTACTTTTCCAGTCTTTTTTGAAACCTGTTGCTGGCATCAAATTCAAAGTGGGCATATACAGCTCCGGAAAAAAAAAAGTTGCTTACTACATGTCTTACTACATAAGTCTTACTACATTTGTCTTTGGGTTTGTACTTGCCTGGAGGAAGGTGTGAGCCCAGAGTCGGGAGCGAATCTTGACTACAGCGCTCTGACCACGGTCCAACCGGCCGACGACACAGAGCACCCTCAGACAAATAATGTTACTGCAGTTCTACAGAGAGACAGAGATAAATGTGTTTATATCTTATTTGTATATTTACATCCCAAGAATGCTGCGGTATATTAATGCCAGACAAATGTACAGTGGAATGTAAATCTGTTGAAAATCAAGTGTAAATATTTGAATCACCAAGGTCTTGCTGCTATAGGCTTGTGCAGTGCTGGTGGCTCGTCTGTAACGGCGAGGAGAGCTACTGTTCCTCAGAAAGCCTAACAACTCCGGAGTGTCCTGGGCAGAGGACGTCTGGGAGACAGAAAATGTATTTGCTAATGACGTACCACTCACAAGTCGGTCAACCGTCCTAGCACACAACACCAGAGATGTGTATACAGTACATACACATTAGAGATTACATACTAATCAGCAATGTTTTCATCGGTTTTCTAAATCAACAAGACAAAGTCAGTGTTACTATGGAAAAGTACAAACTCAGTGTTACTACAGCAACAACACAGTGTTAGTTCCTGTATGGTCGGCCTTGTCCACTGTTCACTGCTATATTTTTGTGCCTGGGGTCTAGGGCCAGTCTGTCCTGTCTTAAGTCACAATTGTTTGCGTCGCGTTAATTTATGTGCTTGTTCTGATTTTCCTGGCGTCCTTTTTAACCTTTGATGAACCCTTGGACCACAAGGGTTCATCAAAGGTTGAACCCTTGGACCAAGGGCCCTTGGACCACACCTCAGGACTACCTGGCCTGAATGACGTTGCTGTCCCTGTCCAAAGTCCTCCTGGTTGTGTTGCAGATCAAGTTGCCGCCTGATAATTCCTGCTGGTGTTATCTTTATATTCGCCACGTGCTGATTCTTACATTCTTGTTGACATGTGTGTATAAAGACATGGACAGAAATAAAAATTAAGAAGTGCTTATTTAACTTCCATTCTGTTTTGATTGATACATTTCACCATTTATTTTTATGCTATTAAAGTCCTGGAGGGCCAACTGGTCGACCTGGAGACCAAGAACAAAGGTAATCCTTACATTATATTATTAATTAAAATTACTTATTTTTTACTTTAAACTCACTCAATAGAAACGTGAGGTGCTGATTTTGATCAATCATAGGCTACATTACACAACATATTTTTCTGCAGAAATCGAGCAGCAAAACTAAAAGACCAACATGACAGATGAAGCACCAATGTGACATTCGAGTTGCAGATGGAGAGCCAGGGTATTTACAAAATGCTAATTTCATAAAATATGATTTAGCTTGATATGAACTGTTCTCCATTTCTCCCAAGTTTATAGTATCCAATTCATGATTATGTCTTGTCTAATCTCAGCAACTCCCAGCGGGATAAGTAGAGTTGAAGATCAGCACGTGTCATCCGAGGCACATCCTGCCAAGCCATTCTTCCCCCATAGCACACTCCTTGGTCAACTAGAAAGTAAACCGGAACAAACACCTAAAGATAAAAATAAGCTTGCAGGTGTTCAAACCACGACTAGAAGTTGCCTGAAAGTGCTGACACAAAGCCTCTTACAGAACCACCAATCCAAGCAGTGCTGAGCTAATTTTTAATGCCCTTGTTGGGAGTCCCAACCAGGATAAAAACCCATGTTACAATAACACAGGATAAGAACCCATGTTACAATAACACAGGATAAGAACCCATGTTACAATAACACAGGACAAGAATACGGGTTGCAATAACACAGCGTGCTACTCCACTCGGGAGCCACTAAAAATAATCTTCTCAATTTCGTATTACCCAGTTCATAATTAAGACCTGCTTCATCGCAGGAACTCCCAGTGGATGTCAAGATATGTCCTCCAAAGCACAACCTTTCTGTTTTCCTGGCATTTCCTGGTTTCTAAAATTCTACACACAGTTCAACTTTTTTTAAAGCTCACTTTTTTCAGCTTTTGTAAACTTTTTTACCAAAAGTGAAAATACAACATGCACAAGTTAGTTTAAATGAGCTGTAACTTCCAATGGGTGGAAGCAAATGAGGGATATCCCCTTCAAAGGGAACGCAAGTAAGGCACTGCTAACACACAGGTAGAGGAACTTAAGGAGCTGCTACTATCCCTGCGTCGTTAATGTCATTGCGGTTTTGCGATTGACTGAGGATGTATATGTTCTCAAATATATGTAATTTCACATGGTTGTGACCTCACAGTCTCTTGCGGAAAAAAGCTGACTTTTAATTTATATACATATGTGGAATGCTGCTGCTAGTGGTAAACAATATTTACACAAGGTTTACAGATATCATTTACAGTGGCAGTCAAAAGTTTGGAGTTTCAAGTGAATGGGTTCCTGAGTATGCTGTCCATAACAGACCAGCCTCAGCAGGAGACCAATACAGATCAATACGAACAGCTGGACGGGTAGTTTCTGAGTATGGAGTCCATATCAGGACTGCCTCAGCAGAAGGTGTTGTTTTGTTACCTGTAGACCCAGGGGGTTGAGGCTGGTGTTGCTCCGGCAGCTGATTGGTCCATCCGTTACAACCTCCATAGCATAGAGCAGGTGCTCGTCATGGAAACGAGAGGGCCAGCCCACCTGGAGCTCTGCTTCCCGGATACTACTGGGACCTGAGTTATGAAGCTGAGACAAAGAAAGACACGAGGTAAGGGAGAGAGAGACAGAGAAAGAATGAAGGGGAGAGTGACAGAGAGAAAGAAAAAGAGGGAGGGAGTTTATAAGCTGAGATGTTTTTCCACACACAAACACTCAGTAACTGTGAGGATGGTGAGTCACCCAAACAGGACCTGGTCCCAGTCCTCTAGGCAGGAATTCTCACAGACAGAAACTCTGGCCTCCCTAACAACAACCAGCTGCTGACCGCAGGACTCAAACCCAACAGACATCCAGCAGAGGTCCCCCTTCACTGCAGCTACAGCAGATGGGTCACTTGAAAATTAGACTGATGTTCGGGTTCTGGAAAGGTTGAAATGTGAGTTGGCAAGCGGTTTTACAGTGATGTAGGCCAGTGATTTTCTAAAGCATCTTGGATGGGGTAGGCCTGCTCTAGCTCAGAGGACTGCACATTCAATCCCAGTGCTATCTAAAACCCTTGAGGTTCTACAGCTATTTGTCACCCACAGATAACATTGGAAGAGGGACAGTGTAATGGGTTCAGTCTGTTTGTTCAAGTGTTTCACAGGCGATTTCTCTGTCCCTACTATGCATTTTTTGACAAAACATGGATGAATGATGAAAACTGTTACTAGTGAAAACTGGAATTTTCAAAATTATGTTGATTGTCACATGCAGACATCTAAATAAGACCATTAAGACAATTGGTCGCAAAATTTTACATAGAGAATCTGCCCTTCAGAACAAGCTCAATGGTCAGAGCAGCTGTCTCTGCACCTAAAGTTTGTAATTTTGAGGCTATGCTTGTGCCTACACATTCAAAACAACACTGTAGTAAACTTCTAAACAACTCTTTGTAACTCAAGAATATGTAAATGCATATCCCCAAGAATCTGATTTAGATTAAATCATTTCCAGGCTGCTATGGAGAATTATCTTTAAAACTGAACAGCACTTGTTTTTGTTATACTATGCTGTTATTTGGCTCAGTAATGTAGCACATTGCAACAAAACTTGGGTGAATGATGTGTCTTAGTGTTGATGGCTGGCATTTCCAAAGTATGACGTTTAAAACATTCACACTTGTGCTTGCCTGTTTGTATATGGAAAATTCACTTGCCACACCAAGCTGCTGTGTAGCCCAGTGGTTAGCATAATTGTCTTGTTTCCAAAACCTGAAAGCTTGAATCTAGGTCGGTTGACTGAGATTAGACTATACTTTATGTTTTTATCTAGATTTGCTTACAACATTGTAGTGTACTTCTAAACAACTCTGTATAACTCAAGAAGATCTTGAAGCATTGAGATTAAATGGTTACTAGGCTACTATGGAGAATTATAATTTACAGTCCAATGCGGTGATGTCTTTTGTTACTGATTTTATTATGATTTTGTTACTGACTTAGTTTTAAACTATGCAGTGATATTATGCTATTAAATTCAGCAAATCATTCCAAACAAATAGACCTCAATAGAGAAAAGTACTGCTAGTGTTTGCTTAGAAGTTTGAAAAACAATTAAACTCACATATTCAAACATTGCATTCTGTAGGTATTCAAGTACAAATAAACATTTGGACAAAATGAATAAAATTGATCATGATTTCCGGGATCACCAAATTAATAACACAGACTACATAGCTAAGAAATGTGTTAAGCTGGAAAATCAGCTGTTCATATTAAATAAAGACTGCTTAATTTCTCTGTCCATTTATTGCATACTGTCATGTTCCTTTTATTACCATGTAATGCTATATTATAAAACATTGTATTACCACAGCATCATTCCCTTCCAGTTTAAGACCATAAAAATGACCAACATTCCTTGTGACATTAGAATAACCACATCTTTCACAAACCTCCCACCTTGGGCAAATTATCAATGAAATACCATACAAGCAAAAACTGACAGCAGACTTACTAATTTGCCTCAATCAGTTTTAAAAGCCCTTCTTTGTAACCTACAACTGTGCTCTGCAATTTTCCCAAATTTTTACACACACTGACAATTACATGAGCTGAACCAACTACCAAATTGCACTGCCCAACAGTACCAAACGGATTTCAAGGAAAACCAAATAATTCAATACACACAAAAAAAGACGGTAAACAGTAATGACATCATGAACATACCTGCACATTAAACATTTCCAGTAGCACACAATTTCCAGAATCTCTTTCAACATCACAAACTTTTTGCAGCACATAAACACCAAGGCTGCAAACCCCTGAGAGATTATGGGCATGAGAAACTTAACACAATCAATAATATACAACCGGAAAAGAGTGGGACAACATGTTTACTGGTGCCATGTTCCAGTATGCAACTCTTAGCCTTTAACGTAACCAGTCAAATATCAATATCTCAACTATAAAATATGAAGAGGAAAAGTTAACAGCGTCAGAGCTTAGTTTTGGTTTCACAGAGCTGAAGTAACAATGCCTTAACCACGTCCCCCAGGTATGTGTATGAAGTAAATAGAAATGTCTGATTCTTAAGTGAATCAATAATAAAGGTGCATAGGCCTTTGGGTTATGTATCGGTAAAGGTGCATAGGCCTTTGGGTTATGTATCGGTAAAGATGCATAGGCCTTTGGGTTATGTATCGGTAAAG
>JACXGI010007494.1:11196-37287 GCA_016801175.1 Esox masquinongy
GCCTTTGGGTTATGTATCGGTAAAGGTGCATAGGCCTTTGGGTTATGTATCGGTAAAGGTGCATAGGCTACAACACACGCCTTGCCTGCACAAACTCAAATGCACACACCTGCATAAATCACACTCTCTCTTTATGACAGTAATTACCATTACCATTGAGCAGACTGCCTTTGATCAACCAGAACCCAGTGTTTTACAGGGTTCCTGCTTGTACTATGTGTGAGTGTGTGTACCTCGTAAATGTGTGTAACCTGGGGTCCTACGTCATCCTCTTTGAGCGGCTTATCTTTGGGCTCCCAGCGAGGAAACGGTAGAACCACCTGAGAGGGATGAGATACCCTGGAGAGAGAGAGATAGGGAGAGAGAGGTAGAGATAGAGGGAGAGAAGGTGTGTGAGAGAGAGATGAAGAGGGTAAACACCAAGCCACTGTGACTGCTGCCAAACACAACTTACCCCACGTCGGTTAAACCTTAACCTCCAGCCCCCCGACCCCACAGCCCCCCATCGATCCCTGTCTGTTTGTGTGTACAACCGTTTTAGACACTGCCAAGTAACTCCGGGGAACAGGCTTTAAAGTGTGTGTTTGTGTTAGTGTGTGTGTTTGTGTGTGTGTGTGTGTGTGTATGTGTGCATGCCTGTGTCTTCATCAGTGTTCCATCAACCTGCCTTGAGGTCATACCAAAGCCTCCGTACCTGGGTTAAAATGTTAATTTTGTATGTATGTATCTTGTTATGCAAGCTCACAAACCTGAGCTTTGCAGTTAATAAACCTGAGCCATTTATGAAGAAAAAAGTATTGTTCTTTCTAGCTACATAATTGTAGCCTCTCTTGAAATCGGAGATCCTCAATTTTCCAGCCTGTCTAGGCTATGTCATTAACAAAATCCTTGTCTATTTAGCATAGGTAAGATCATTATGCCACCAATTCCTTTTCTGCATTCAATTCACTTCACCTCTAGACCATATTTGATGAGTTTTGACTAGGGTCGTCAACAAACATTGCACTTTTTAAAACATTACTTGATAAATCTACTGTGTAAACGGTGATTCTGTCAATAAATATAATTTCCAACATCATTTAATTAAAAAAAAAATACAACCAAGTAGATAAATGTATAGAGTATTGCTCCATTGATGCATTGCTACAACGTACATCATAGACTATTTTGGTGCCTCAAAACCGCTTTTCCCAAACTCAAGTTCACGTTCTGTTTGATCACACTAGAACCTGATCATTGGTCCAGCAGACGAAATATACTGAAAAAACCACTCTGCAAGCAAAAACCACTCTTTAAATAGTAATGACATCCTCATTTTAGTTTTAAACACTAAATATAACTGTAAACTTTGATTCCATACATACACAGACAATTTTTGAAAATGTATCAGTTAAGGTTAGCATCAATGCTCCACGTACATGTAAAATAAATGGATTCGCTCTTTAATTTGACACACTATGAGAAGTTGACATGGTCTGTTCTCTCTCATTCACTCCCATGCATTCTGATTAGAGTAGCATGCTTATGTGGAAAAAATGCTTTAGGGGCAGCAAAAGCTCATATGTGCATGATTAGGAGAGATCTATTAATAGAAACATCCCCAGACATGTCCATAGTTAGACAGTAATAATGAGACAAATGTATGAATCTGTCTCACATGAAACACTGAGACAACAATCACATAGTTACAGAATTAGAGAATTAGAGAACAGGTCGAACTGAACAGAGATGTGTCACTAACCCCTCAGATCAAACTGAACAGAGATGTGTCACTAACCCCCTCAGATCAAACTGAACAGAGACGTGTCGCTAACCACCTCAAATCAACCTGAACAGAGATGTGTCACTAACCAAACCCCCTCAGATCAAACTGAACAGAGATGTCACTCACCCCCTCAGATCAAGCTGAACAGAGATGTGTCACTAACCCCCTCAGATCAAACTGAACAGAGATGTGTCACTAACCCCCTCAGATCAAACTGAACAGAGATGTGTCACTCACCCCCTCAGATCAACCTGAACAGAGATGTCACTCACCCCCTCAGATCAAGCTGAGCTCTGGCCGATATAGAGAGAGACAGACTGATTGGATTGCTCTTGGAATTGTCTTTGTTTGAACTGTAAGATAAGAGACACATGAGTCAGTCAGTGTAGATTCTTCACCAGGGCCAGTTGACATGTTTCTTTGTAGATGCATGTGTTCAGACGTGTGTCAGTGAGAGTGTGTGTGACTTTAAAAGTCAATGTTTTGGCCTGAGTTCTTAACATACTTACCTGGAAAAATATCAAGCCTTGTGACCCGAGAGTGCCCTATGTACATACAACGTAAGGACTGAACCCAAGGGGTGTAATAATGAAGGACACTCCGCAGAGACTGTCTCTCTGGGTTAAGCAGGTTATATCCACGGCATATAACAGCAATCAGGTTTAGACCGGTGAAAGAGCATTCCTAATATGTTTCTTGCCTTGTTCCCTCTTTTAGAAAACAGAGGTTCTAGATCTGGACAAAGGTTTTTTATGTGTGAGTCACCTGTGGATTTGTAGGTCAAAGTTAATATGTGGCCCAGCATCATCCAGCCTCTGAACAGCAAACCGTAAGCCTACAGACACCTGGAGGGAGAGACAGTGAGACCAAGAGTGAAAGAGAGGGACAGTGACAGACAGAGAGGGAAGACATCTGTAAGTGTTTAGTTAAACCAAGCAGCCTTCTAACTCTGTGTCACCTCCCTTTGTTGACACTAACCAGGACATGGCCATGGTGTGTGTATCTGGGTTATGTATCCGTGTTCTGTATGTGTGCGTGGATTCTGTGTGTGTGGTGTGTATTTGGGTTTGGGTCATATATCTGCATTGTATCGTGTGTGTGTGTGTGTGTGTGTGCGTGCGTGTGTGTGCATGTGTGTATGTGCATGTATGTGTGTGTGTGTGTGTGTGATGGAGAATCTCTGGGCTGACGAATCAGGGTTGAGGAGTTATCAATGTAACTTTGGCCAACCTTCTTTTCAGCCTGGTATATATCTATGGCACAGTATCCTCTGGTTTAGAACAAACCCTGTCGCCTAATTAGCAGGTGTTGGCTAACACAACAGACCCTGAATGAAATGACTTGGCTGAAGACCAATTAAATCAGTCCCTCCCACACACAAAGGTTGAGTCATCATCGCCTTCATTTGAGACCAAAATGTTTTTGTGAAAATCATATTAAATGATGTGCATCATTTCACATTTAGTATTGGCAAACTGCATTTCACTGTACACTTACAAGCCATCTAGAGTTAGCAACAGATAAGCAATACATACGCTGATAGTACAGATGAAGTCTGAACTGGAGTTCAAAGGTAACTGAAGCTGGCTAACTTCATAAAAGCTTGAATATCCTACAAGCTAGCTGTGTAGGATAGCCTTCAGATCTCCTTCGCTTTCCACAGTTCTAGTCTTTAGTGCCCAGTTAAACCTACACTCTACACTTGCTTAACTCTCACCACGTGAAGGGCTAAGCCAATTACCATGGGCATGATAATGGCTTTGTGTGTGTGTTTGTTTGTTTGTGTGTGCGCGCACAATAATGTTCTAATGAACAACAGGGCAGACATTAGTGCATGCCGGAAACTCCTAAACATCCACTACAACTTGGAAGAGGCTTAAGGGTGGAAACTCATTAGGACTCCAATGTCTAAGAGAATTTATCATTTCACATCATAGAGAGAAATAGTCTAAATCAATAGAGTCCAGTAAAGACCAAATGGATCTAAATCACTGCAAGAGAAATTAAGAGAGACAGAGAAATACCCAAATCTGTTTCTCTCAAATCTGGAAAACATTTTGTTCTTTTTGCTTCTCAGAAGCCCCATCAACTCTATAAGCTCCAATCTAGATTCATAACATTTCTTTCATCCTGCCCCCTGTGGAAATCAAACCCACAACCCCAGCATTGTAAATGCCATGCTCAACCAACTGAGCTACACAGGACCCACGGGGGGATGGAGTGGATCAACCAATCAACACAGCTCTGTTTGTTCTTGACATAATAGCAAGGATAGATGTAGCTGACCAATCATATTGCCAGGTATCACTCCGTTTTTCCGGCTGGTGAGTACTCTGATTGCACCAAGGAATATGGTGTTAGAAAGACTGTTTCTCTTCACAATATACATGCTGCCAGTGTCGGGCGTTGCCAATAAACCTTGTCTGATTTTACAACTATGCTAACTAGAATGATGTACTTCTTTCAGTCTGCCTTAGACAGCTCAACAACCTTACAGGTTTCAAAAAGAGGAACTTAAAATGGTCTACTAGCTATATCACAGTCTGCATGATTAGAGTGAGTGTGTATGTGTTCTGTAAAAGCTCATAAATAACTATAGGTCGAAAGGGGTAAGGGTACATATGCAAGGGAAACATCTGGTCTGAAGGAGGGCTGACACACACACACACACACACACACACTCCTCAACCCCTAGAAACCCTATAAGGCCACACCCACACGTGAAATCTGATCACGTTATTGATCTATCAGAATGCTGTGTGTTGCTTGCATACAAAGACAGAACGACAGTGAATGAGATATAGACAGAGAGAATGACAGATAGAGAGAGAGAGAATAAGAGAGAGAGCAGTTACGCAAACACAGGGTAGAGTTACTTGTCGGAAGGGACCACTCTTTGCTTAACAAAGCCTATGCTTCCTGCCTGTGTCATGCAAGGGGCGAACGGTTTAACACACTGAAATACCCACATAGACAGATTCACAGTGTGGGAGTCAGTGAAGCATGATCTGGATGATCAATCACTGTGCTAACTATCAATCAGTGCCACTGTATCAGATTGACAGCTTCCTGTTTGGACAGGAAGTGACTGTTTTCAAGCTGAGGTGGAGGTCAGTGTGGTTGAACATGTGTGTGTTTTTGGTTTTTTGTGTTTGTGTGTTTGCGTAGGACTTACTTCAGTTCCAGCAACCATGGGGTTCCCTAGGTCACAAACCACCAGCCTGGAGTCATTCACCATCCTGTACTCACAGTTCAACCTGGACAGAGACTGGCGAGGAAACCAGACCAGAGGAAGGTGGAGGTGAATGGGGGAAAGGGAAGAGAATGGATGATGGTGGGGCAGGGAATGGGAGGAGGTGATGGTTGGAAAGGGAAGAAATGGTGATGGGGCGGGGGAGAGAGGAGGTGATGCAGGGGAGAGAGGAGGTGATGGGGAGGGAGAGGCAGAGAGGAGGAAGTGATGAATGCTCTGACAGTAACAACCTCATCCATCTTAGGGCCCCATTCTCCACTCATTACAACCCTCCCACCCCGGGCCTTTCCGTGCTCACTAATGTGGCATGTAAATCATATCAAGGAGTAATGTCAGGAAAGACTGTGCTGCTACCCTCAGTCTATTTTACTCTTCCTTCTTAAGGGAACCATTTTGAAAAACATTATTTACAAGGGGCCAAGACATTTTATACATGGTATTATACTTCCAAAACATTGTTAAAGAGGTAATGTCCACAAAAACAATTACGATGTGATAAAGTATCTTTTTCAAATACACTATATGCTGCTAAAACTTCAATGTACGTGCTTTGAAAGTAATTCATCAAAAGTAGTTTAGTGCATCTACATAAAAATAAATACAGAACACAGTTGTTCTCCATCTAATTCATACATACATTCCTGTCTGTTTTATAGCTTTCCTGTTTATATTTAAACATAAGAAACATCTTATGCATGACATACAGTATCCCAGTGGACCAGCATGATTTAATGTGTTCTATTTTTTGCCATTTAATTATTTTTTAAATATGATTATATTCTTTTTTTTACCCTATTTTGTGTCCCCTTTCAGCTTCATGATGTCCAGTTGGTGTTTATAGGCCTTCTGTCTTCACAACAACCCTACATCAAGTCCGGGAGACTTGAAGTTTGGGAAATGCATCCACCGAACACATCTCACCAAGCCATTGTACTTCTAATCAAACTGGGGGCAACACCAGGAAGTTTTCTTCATGATATACATACTGGAAGGAACCCATTCCCTGACCAACAACCACTCCTGAGCCCTGAAGCACCCGATTTACCGCAGGAGATGTTAAGGCCATGAGACAAGGTAGCCCTGTCTGAAATTCAACAATCCCACAGGCAGCTTTGAGACAATTCTGGCCCTGTCTCTGCAAGAGCCCCAGGCACTGTTAGCATGCAGAAAACTTGACTTGATCTGTCTGCTATGATGCAGCTATATTGTGAGGTATAGACCACAAAAGGTTGCCCTTTTTCTGACATTGTTTCTTTGTTTTTTACAACATACAGTAATAATTCTATGCATGGCAAGCATTTGACAAGCATCAAATTGTTCTATTTAAAATATTCTAATCTTTTGAATCATGCATGGTACGTATATATCTCAGTTGAGTAGCTTTTGCAGAAAGGTTTTTGCCTCAAGAGCTGAAGAGAACTGGGTGCTCACTAATTGCATCACCTCTGTGGGGAGATTTAACTAATCAAATTTGGTTTAAAAAATAACATTCATTGTGGCCAAATTGAGCATTCTGGTTTTGTCTCAAATGGGAGAATAGTATGAATGCCTTTTTTTAAAGCTTGAAACAGTTAACTCTCTTTAAAGCATGACCTTTGCTTAGCCACCAACCAAACTTCATGTACAAGATCATGATGATTAGCAGACATGTCTTTCAGCCGACTATGAAAGTAGAAATGTTGCAAGCTAGATGTTGAACAGATTAGGTTTATAACAACTGCAATTTAGTCCACAGTGGGTTTGGCTTTACCTCAGAGCTGATAGGCGGGCAGACAGACCTTATATTGGGCGATATTGATTGACATTTAATGGATGGGACCAAGAAAGCAGATTCCCCCATTGGAGAGTATTAAGTGAGGGTTATTTTCAACCCTAAACATCAGATTATTTTTTATTTATTCCAAACGTTTTAAATTGATCAAAATGGCTATTGTAGATGTATAAACTGGCCAGATGTGGTCTGCAGGCCACCAGTTGAACAGTTGTTTCTTATATTCTTATTTCACCAGATAACTTACCTGACATTCTCATTAACAGCAATATCCTGGGAGAAATTCATGTTAACTGCCCTGCCCTCTTAGAGAACAACTGACTCTTTTACCTTTTTCTGGTTACTGTTCAGTTGCTCTAATCGCTAGGCTACCTGCCTCTCCAACTATATAGCTCTGCTCTAAACAAACACACACCTACTGCAACGGGATCTATTGGGAGGGAGAATAGAAGTCTAGTTACTGTAGGTTGGTTGGCAGTTACATTAGCTTAGGGTTTAGGGTATACAGGGTTTAAGTGTGTACTCTCACCTCTATTCTGCGTTCCACTCCTATGTAATCAGCCTCAGGGGGCAGGAGAGTATGTAGCTCTGTCTCATATGCCCCCTCTCCTTTGTTAACCGCGTTAATGGTCAACATGACCAGGTTGTCATCCCCCACCTCCAGCTCCATACGGTCCCTGTGTTTATGTCAGGAGGAGAGAGGAGAACCATGTCATAGAGTAGAGGGGAGTGTGTGTGCGTGTGTGTGTGTGTGTGTGTGTGTGTGTGTGTGTGTGTGTGTGTGATCAGAGCATGTGCATGCTTGTGTTTTGTGTGAATTAGTCAACAGAGAACCACAGCATGTTTGTGTTAACTACTATGGCATACAGATGAAAATACAAAAAAGGAAGAAAAGCTCACACAGACAAATGATACGCACTAGAACTGGCCTCTCCAACCAGCTCGCCTCTACGCATTTGCTAATGTAAACAAGAACGCGTAAACTTCTCTTTAGTGCTGTAATGAAGACCCACCCTTTGTTTAGTTGTCTGTATGAATATGTGTGTGAATGGGAGTATATACTGTATGTTGAGTATTAACAGGTTAACAAGGACCTTTCTGAAACGTCCCAGAATGCTTCACTCAATGGCGTGTGGAGGATTGGCACCACCATATAACAGTAAGGTTATTTAACTTTTGCAATTAAAATGCAAGGATTCTGTGTCGATCAGCATTCTTCATGTTGCATAGCACCTATCATTAGAGACCTAGTGGCCAATGATGATTTACCAAGGCCATCCAATGAGACATTATGCCCATTATACGCCAAATTCCAATACCTTACGTTTGTGAATATTAATGTAAAGGAAAAAGGTCTGAAAGGAACAATAATTTCAGACAGTTCAGTCAGTGGTAATGTTCTAAGCCTAAAGCCTACAGAACAAACCTCACTGCTACAAAAACTGTAAAATAGGCTAATTGGTATTTGGCTTCCATTTTCCAAAGTCATGTTTGAAAAACAATTGTGAGTAGTAGATCTCAGCCTGCATTTCAACTCAGACTTTAGTGACCACTGCCTACATACTTACATGCTGGCAGAGAGCTGGAGGTCTGGAATACACTCGTTGTCGTCGCCACAGTCCAGCAGAATATATGCCTGAGAAACACAGGAAGACCAAGGGGAGGGGAACAGTTAGAACATGCAGTAGGTGGTCTTGATTGAATGAGAAGGAGAATCCACACACACCTGTTCCTGCAGGAAGGTGCTACTGAAATAGTTGAGGACAGGTGGGAGGTCCAGGTCAGAAGGAGGAGGGGCTAAACTGTAGTTCACCGCCAGTGAGATGGGAGTCAACTTATCTCTGAACTCATCTTCTGCCTGAGAAAGCCAAAGGAAAAGACGTAATAGTTTTGTCAAATACAAAATTAAAAACAAAGTTTGCTGAGCAGGCAAATAACTTCAGAGGTTTGTAGACCAAATACAGAACAGATGGATTCCTCCAGTGATTTCCAAAATTCAATTTGTTTGGCAGAATAATGTGTTAGACTTACTCGTAGGTAGACAGTATAGTTCAGGCATGAGTGTGGATGGCTGGGGCTGAACATTAGGACCCCTGTCCTCTGAGGCTGATGGGAATCCAGGAAATGAACTCTTTTAACTCCACCTCTCAGACCTTTCAGCCAATCTAGCTGTACCTCTGTACTCAGGACTGGGTGAGGTAGAGGAGATGGAGGGGTGGATGAAGAGAGAGTCAGGATGGGTGAGAACTTAATACCTCTACTTTTACATGGCCCCATCATCACGTCTTTGTGTGTTCGTGATTTTACATGTGGAGAACAGAAGTCCCTACAAAGACAGTAAAACCAGACAATTCGATGCCCACTGGGTTTTTTTTGTTTACAAATCCTCACAATGAAAAAGGATAACTCAGACACAGAGGTTAGGGTAAAACGTAATTGGGTATTAGTGTTAGAATTGGGTTCAGATTTAGGTTTAGGGTTAGGTCCCATCAAGAATAGACAAACAAACGTGTGTGTGTCGCTACGTAGCCTCCAGATTGCAGGCCTGAGCAAGGCAGCTGACTGTTCTGTTTCGGCCATTATTGGTAACCTGGCTACGTGGATCCATAAGTGTCTTGATGTCAAAAAACATTTTGAGGTTTGAAAACCTTTACTGATATACAGTAATTATTACAGTAATAATTACAGGAATTAAATAATGTACTGAAATATGTGTGTGTCTGTGTGTGCAACCTCATCTGGTGAGCAGGAGGGAACCCTGGGTGTAGTATGAATCAAAGTAACAACGGGTATTTATGTAGTAAGCAACTGTAACACTAGGTTATACATACAACACTCCCCCCTCTCTCCCTGGTTAGAGTTACTTACCTACAGACTCGGGGATCTCCACACCACTCACATTCGCACACACATCTACCCTGATGCTGAATGAGAAATAGGGGTAGAGAGATAAGGGAGACTGTCAAAGGGACCAGAAGATTCGTACTCTCTCCAACTGACTGCGTCTGTAACCACTGTCTGTATGACTGTGTCTGTAACCTCTCTATGTACGACTGTGTCTGTAACCTCTCTATGCATGACTGTCTGTAACCTCTGTACAAATGACTGTGTCTGTAACCTCTCTATTTATGACTGTGTCTGTAATCTCTCTATGTATGACTGTGTCTGTAACCTAGTGATGGCCATACGAGGCTTCATTACTGTTCTTCTAGCAGGAGGATATTATGCTAGCAGCGCTAACTGAGAATTACTTTTTCAAAATAAAAGCCATCATTGAAATATATGAGGCAATATAGTTAGCAATGTAGTCTGTACATTTTATGTTTAATGTCCATTCCAATATTGTTCGTGTCTATTCTTTTTTACAGACTAGATTGTTAACTATATTGCCTTATAAATTTCAATTATGGCTTTTATTGTGATAAAGAAAATCTGAATGCTGTCAGCATAATATCCTGCTGCTAAAATAACGTTTGGCCATCACTACTGTAACCTCTGTATGTATGACTGTGTCTGTAACCTCTCTCCGTATGACTGTGTCTGTAACCACTGTCCGTATGGCTGTGTCTGTAACATATATTCGTATGACTGTGTCTGTAATCTCTGTCCGTATGACTGTGTCTGTAACCACTGTCCATATGACTGTCTGTAATCTCTGTCCGTATGAATGTGTCAGTAACCTCTCTCCATATGACTGTCTGTAACCACTGTCCGTATGGCTGTGTCTGTAACATATATCCGTATGACTGTGTCTGTAACCTCTCTCCATATGACTGTCTGTAATCTATGTCCATATGACTGTGTCTGTAACCACTGTCCGTATGACTGTCTGTAATCTCTGTCCGTATGACTGTATCTGTAACTTCTCTCCATATGACTGTCTGTAACCACTGTCCGTATGACTGTCTGTAATCTCTGTCCGTATGACTGTGTCTGTAACCTCTCTCCATATGACTGTCTGTAACCACTGTCCGTATGAGTGTGTCTGTAAACTGTTTCCATACGACTGTGTCTGCAACCTGTTTCCATATGACTGTGTCTGTAACCTCTCTACATATAACTGTGTCTGTGTGTGAATGGTTGTCATTGAAAAAATGTTCACCTCTAGAGAACCCCAGCGTGGATGTGTATACATATATGTGTGTGTGTGTCCGTGTGCTCATTGGATTCCAGGATATTAATGGTGCTGTTCTTCTGCGGGGTCACTTCCCTGTTCCTGATAACAGGGGTGATAACACACACACATACACACACACACGCACACACACAAACACACACACACAGACACACATACATACACACACACACACACACACACACACACACACACACACACACACACACACACACTTTAAACACGTACCCTCACACACACACCCACATTCACACAGACATTGATACACAACCATACTGGGGTTCTATAGAAGTGAAAAGCCTGTCAACCACAACCATTTAGGAAGACCAATTAGAACAAAGACCTCCTCTTTACCCTATTTCCTCAGTATCCACAAAACCACTATAACATAACTAAACTAGCCAAAGTTCTTAATAAAACAGTGATTCCAATAAAAACAAATGTACCAGACAGTCATAGAAACTCCCTAACAGTTCGTAGCATAGTTGTGACCAATTTGATTTCTCAGACCACAGACTGATGGTCTGGAATTGGAATCAGCTGGGTTTTGGTTTAACAACATTCCCCAGTTAAATTCTGTCTATCAATCTGTCCAAATTAACCATGTCTCCGTCCCTGCATTCACTTATCCCCTGGACATCCTTATTGACCACTCTTTCTGTCACTCACTAGCTAACAACGGCATAGGGTTAGGGTTAGAAAAGAAAGGATGTGTGTGTGTGTGTGTATGTGTCCGTGTGTTCACGCACCAGGTAACCATCGTATCAGATTCTGTCATTAGGCAGGATCGGTCATCAGGGTTGAAGATTCTGGGAGTCAGGATCATCTCTGTCTCCACTGAGACTACAGGACGAGCCCTGCAAACAAACAATGAATTTTATCATATATAGTTTCAACATTTTGGTCTATACAATAAGACAATTAGATATCTTACCTGTACACTGACACCTCCCCTTTACCAAATGCTCCCACTATCAGATCTACATTGAGAGAGAAAGAGAGAGATGGTGAAAGCGACAGAGAGAAAGAGAATACATGTGCTTCAAAGAACGCAGCAGATGGGACTGATTTCAAGGTCTCCAAAAATCTTCATCACACAAAGACCTCTCACACTTTACACACACAAACACACTCACACACTCTCCTACACCCACTAACACATTCACACACTCTCCCAGGCACACACACACACACACATACACACAAACATGCAGACACAATTAGTCTGTAACAGCTTTGGGTTGTAAATAAATCTATTTTTGACACACTGTTTTTGTTTTGGTCACCAAACGAAACAGTGTGTGCGTGTGTGTCACGATGGAGAGACCCCACGGCACATTCCAGCTCCATAAGAATGTTCCCATCTGAGCAATCAGATCCCTATGCTTCTCAATAAAACTAGTCCCCTACTATACTAAAACAATGTGCAGTCCCAGCAAACAAATGTGTCAGCAGGACGTACTTGGAACATCACAAATCGTATCCTAAAGTGGACAGGATATTGTGTCTAGCTCCCCCCAAGCTAGCAAACTTGCAAAATATTTGATGATATTACTTCAAATAAAACCATGAGCAAACCTGTAGGAAACGTTAACTACTGATATAATCACAAAAGAAAACTGTTTCTCAACTTTTTTTACAACTTGAGAACATAACTTCATTCTGCACTATGAAAGCTGTAGGAACATTGCAGTACTGAAAAAATCACATAAGAACTTATGGCACATAAGTTAGGCACATTCCCAATGTCAAGACAGTTGGAGAATGTTTCCAGAACCTTACAAATGTTTTTTTTTAATCAAATGCAACCATGTTAAAACTTTTAGCAAATAAAGTAAAAGTAAATAATACATTCGAAAGAATGTGCTGGAGAATATTTTAAAGTAAATTTCCTGAATATTGTGGGAAGGTTGCATGTATAAAAAAATCAACGATAGGACAACCTCGGTTTCACCTAGCTCTTAGAAACATTTAGTTCCCAGAATGCATTGTGCTAGCTGAAAGATTTTTTTTCCTGCTGAGAATATCCCCAAACACGTCTTCAGGATATTCTGTGGTTGTTGTGGTATCCTCTCCTCAAGGTTTTGTTTACTGTAGTTTCCAACTTATTTAAAGGATGTCACCTTATGGCGGCAAAGAAACAACATCATCACTTGTTGCTATTGGAAAAAGCAATTATTGGTGAACTACTCTAAAAAAAACTGTATTTTCATAAGAGCATTTAGAGCAGAGGTGTCAAACCGGTTCCACGGAGGGCCGAGTGTCTGCAGGTTTTCACTCTCACCTTGTACTTGATTAATTAATTAGGTCCCTAATTGGTTAGTTTCTACCCTCACCTGGTTGTTTAGGTCTGAACTGGGAACCAGTTTAAAGGAAAAACCAAAAACCTGCAGACACTCGGCCCTCCGTGGAACCGGTTTGACACCCCTGATTTAGAGTATGCAGCTTTTCAAATGACTTTGCTCTGCTAACCAGTACCTTACCTAACGAGGTGTCCGATACTTCCGCCTCCAGTTAACTTCATTTTCCTGGTGTCCCTGGTCTAATTCAAACCCTGATTAGAGCAACCAAACTGGTATTTGTACTGAATATTCTTTAATGTTCCTGAAGTTAATTTCATGTATTATTGTTACTAAAGTTTTCTGAATACACCAGTGGGATATCTTCTTGCCAAAACCCTTAAGGGATTTAATAGAACAATGTTGAATGTACTTAGGACGTCCCACGGTCCAGTTCTCTGCTCAGTTCATTAGTGTTTACGTGTTTTGTAAATGATAAGTTTTAATTCAATTTCTGTTTAGAATAGACCTGCACTTTAATGAGTGTGGTCACGGGACACATACTACGGTGGGCACACACACACACATACATACACGCACACACGCACACACACACACACACACACAACCAGCGCTGATTAAAACAGTCTGAAACCACAGCGGGAAAGAGACTTAATCAATGCAAGCCTACCCTGACAGACAAACAAAGTTAACTGTGCTAATGTACTGTTGGTCTGACTGGAACAGGGGCTCTGTATAGACATGATGCTAAGCTAACTATGCTAACATACAGTAGGTCAGACAGGCATTCTTTCTGAAATAGTTCTGATCTTCATAGTTCTGTCTGAAGGAGTTCTGATCTTGGTAGAAATGTCTGAAAGAGTTCGGAGCTTGGGTGTTTTCGCCTGTCAGGACCTTCAGTATGAGAGTCGATTTAGTTTTGAAGACACGTTGCTGAGAAACTGATAATGATAGAGTCTCTGGTTGAGTAGAAAAAGTCTAGTCTTGGAAATCCTCTTGAGATAGATAAGATAGCAAGCCCTCTAATCTGTTGGAAATATACATAACTGCTTGTGTGTGAAATGAAATATCCTGGTGGAGACCAAAAATCCCTGCAAAGAATAGAACGAAAAATAAAATTTGACATTGTGTGGAAATTTTGCCAGGTTAATCGTAAAGTTAGAATAGATCATTTACTTTTAGGTTTATGTTTTACAGGTAAGTTAACAGAGAATTAATTTTCATTTATAGCACGTTCCTGGGAGCAATTACAGGAATAACTGCCTCCTGGACAGAACAACAGATTTTCACCAGGCTGGCTCGGGGAATTGATATAGCAAACTTTCGTTTACAGGTCATATGCTCTAACAACGAGACTACATTTCACTACATTAGGGTTAGAGGTTAGGTTTAGGGTCAGAGATATTCAATGTGTATAATGTCCCCATAAGGATAGTAGAATGTAAATATATGTACGAGTATGTCTAAATTCCAAGGGTTGTTTGATTGTCCCCGTCAGAGAAGACTTACTGGCTCCAGCTAAAACCCTTTGTGAAAACAGCTCTAAAATAACACAAAATGGAACAAATAGGATTCTTCTAAATGTTATGTCATGGGAACGATCAGATAACCCTTTCAGTTTCTAGAAATAACTGTCTAAGAGTGTAGAAGTCTGCTGTCCATCTGTTTCTGCTGTTATCCAGAGCCCCTTATCCTGCTGTCTCTCTGAGACCACAACATGTCCCGTTAGACCCTATCCCTGTGTGTGTTGTAGATGTAACAAGGGGACTCTATATCCCTGTGTGTGTTGTAGATGTAACAAGGAGACTCTATATCCCTGTGTGTGTTGTAGATGTAACAAGGGGACTCTATATCCCTGTGTGTGTTGTAGATGTAACAAGGGGACTCTATATCCCTGTGTGTGTTGTAGATGTAACAAGGGGACTCTATATCCCTGTGTGTGTTATAGATGTAACAAGGGGACTCTATATCCCTGTGTGTGTTGTGTAACAAGGGGCCGACAGGGAAAGGGGACTCTATGTCTGCAGGGGACGGGGTGCAGTGGAAAGGGAAAGGGGACAAGGGGAAAGGGGTGAGATAGAGGGGAGAGAGAGAGGGAAACGAGGTGGAGAGGGGGAAAGGAGCGCAGCAGCTAAAGCACTTGGCCCTCCAACCACAGCCTGTAAAAGTCATCAGAGCTAAGGTGTGTTTCCAGCGGGCAGATATAAACACACACACACACACACACACACACACACACACAGTCCAAATGTCAGCTCAGCCTCAGGGACTCACACTTCCAACAAAAAAATTCTCCCCAACTTCTGGATCTTTCATTCACTCCAGAGAAACCCAACGCCACGACTTCCATCAGTGGCTGTGTATGTGCGTCTGTGTGTGTGTGCGTGCGCAAGGGCTGGTTCTCCCCTTACATACTGTAAGTCTAAGCTCTTTATTCAGGCATTACTATCCCTCAAAAATTACCACTTATACCACTAGAGTCTTATTTGGGGGAAATCAAAAATAGCCGATAACCCATTTTCCCCTTCCAAGTCAATCCTATGAAACACAGGAAAAGACTTGGCATCAGTGATTTGAGGTTAGTATGTAAACACACACATACAGACACACATTTGGAGTAAGTGTACCTTTGGGGTATGTTGAGTAACTGGACCTCTAGGCTAGACCCGGACTCCCTGCTCTGGGAAACATGGCTGCCATCCAACGTTTACACAACCTGTCAACCTGTCAGAGACTGGCTGCTTCAAGCATCCACGGACCCCCTGCATGTGCAAACAATATTCAGTATGTCCAGTGTCAAAGCATTCATTATGTGTGTGTCTTTAGGTGTGTGAGAGCGTGCATGTGTGTAGGCAACCTGATTAAATTAGGATGACTTAGAACAACCATCATTGTTTACTGAAGCCATATGATTTGTGTAAAATAGTTTTTGAAGGTTATACTGATTATGTCGTGCTATTTTAATTAATTACTGTCTATGTGTGCTGCCATGTTTATGTACACTGCAATGGAGTCTGGGAATCAAAAAAAGAGGAGATTCACAAATCTGTCCGAAAGAGCATATGTAAATGAGTGGGAGTGACCATCCAGTCTGCACCATCCGGTCTTTGAGTAACCCATCCAATCTCCGCTATGTTTGGTTGATGCGGGTTAACAAACAAGGCAGCGGCCACAAACATAAGCCACCTTCAGGTTACGTGTAACTTCGAGAAAGTTTCTAGACAATGACTTTCACCATTCAACAGCTCATCCGTGATATATGTCGTATAAACTAGTCGCCTGTAATAAATGCCCTTTGTCAGCCATATTATCACTTATTTTAGCCACATACGAATGCTGCTGTCGGAGCTGGTAAGTTACCCATCAAATCCCAATTTGGATAAGAATGGTGAATTAGAATTCTGTTGCTACCTCTGTAGATGTCATAACATCAACACCATGAAATAAACAGTTCACACTGAGGACATAAAGATGTAAAGACGGTTGTGAAAACCAAATGTTTGTGAATGGATAACAGTGCGGTCAGACCAGCCAGTGGGTGTTGCATCACTCATAACTAGGCGTTCTAATGACATGTTCCCATCACGCGTGACAGTACACCTCAGGGACCACCCCGGAGAGATCACGCAGGTGTGACTGTATGAGTCAATGGGTTAAAGATAATGGAAATACCAATGCTGAGTTCATCAAAACAACATGACACACATTTGTTTTCATAATGAGTCTTCGTTGAAATGTAAACTTGGAGTACAAAGTGGTTCATTATATTGAAACTGAAAAAGGTGCTATATGCTGCTTGACAGTGACTAAAGTAAAAAGTTTGGTGTATTTACTAAATATTTATCATTATATTGTTGTTCTCAAAAGATTGCATACCCTTGGATAATTGGTAAAAACCCTGGGAGTGAGCAGGCAAAACACATGTCTTTTATTTCTTATGGGATTTATATTCAACTGTAGGTTATAACAGAATGGCACAATCATAAAACAAAACATGGCAACAAAGAAAAAAATTAACTGACCCCTGTTCAAAAGTCTGCATACCCTTAGTTCCTAATACTGTGTATTGCCCCCTTTAGCATCAATGACATCGCGCAGTCTTTTATAATAGTTGTGGGCCCGAATTCTTGCAGGTGGTATAGCTGCCCATTCGTCTTGGCAAAATGCCTCCAGGTCATGCAAAGTCTTTGGTCGTCTTGCATGAACCGCATGTTTGAGATCTCCCCAGAGTGGTTCGATGATATTAAGGTCAGGAGACTGTGATGGCCACTCCAGAACCTTCACCTTTTTCTGCTGTAACCACTGGAGGGTCAACTTGGCCTTGTGCTTAGGGTCATTGTCGTGCTGGAAAGTCCAAGAGCGTCCCATGCGCAGCTTTCGTGCAGAAGAATGCAAATTGTCTGCCAGTATTTTCTGATAACATGCTGCATTTATCTTGCCATCAATTTTCACAAGATTCCCCATGCCTTTAGAGCTTACACACCCCCAAAACATCAGTGAGCCACCACCATGCTTCACAGTGGGGATGGTATTCTGTTCACTATAGGCCTTGTTGACCCCTCTCCAAACATTGCGCTTATGGTTGTGACCATAAAGCTCTATTTTGGTCTCGTCACTCCAAATTACAGTGTGCCAGAAGCTGTGGCATTGGCGCAGTAAAGGCTTCTTTCTGGCAACTCAACCATGCAGCTCATTTTTGTTCAAGTATCATCGTATTGTGCTCCTTGAAACAACCACACCGTCTTTTTCCAGAGCAGCCTGTATTTCTCCTGAGGTTACCGGGGGTTTTTTCTTTGTATCTCGAACAATTCTTCTGGCAGTTTTGGCTGAAATCTTTTGGTCTACCTGACATTGGCTTGACATCAAGAGATCTACAAATTTACCACTTCTTAATAAGTGATTGAACAGTACTGACTGGCATTTGCAAGGCTTTGGATATCTTTTTATATCCTTTTCCATCTTTATAAAGTTCCATTACCTTGTTACGCAGGTCTTTTGACAGTTCTTTTCTGCTCCCCATGGCTCAGTATCTAGCCTGCTCAGTGCATCCATGTGAGAGTTAACAAACTCATTGACTATTTATACACAGGCACTAATTGCAGTTTAAAAAGCAACAGGTGTGGAAAATTCACCTTTAATTGCCATTTTCACCTGTGTGTGTCACCTTGTGTGTCTGTAACAAGGCCAAAAATTCAAGGGTGTGTACACTTTTGCTCAGGGCCATTTGGGTGATTTCTGTTATCATTATGATTTAAAAAGGAGCCAAACAACTATGTGATAATAAATGGCTTCATATGATCACTATCCTTAAATAAATAAAAGACAGTTTTGTTGTATGATCGGTCATATTTTCAAAATCAATGCCAAAATATCACAATTTCTGCCAGGGTATGCAAACTTATGAGCAAAACTGTATTTCATTATTTTAACACATAATATTCAGTGTTAAAATATATGACATGCATTGTATTATGATATTGTGAGAAGCGCAAGTTATATATTTCATGACCATATTCAGGGCACATATGTAAATATATGTTGAGAAATCCTCTACATATATGTGCATATATGTTTTGCATGAGTTTTCCGTGTGGGCTGATTGGCCAGTTAAATGTCTACAGCGTTTGACCTCTGTCTTCTCCACTGCACATAATCCCTGGCTTTAGGCCATTTGACCCGACACACACATACACACACACACACACGCACATACACACACACACACACGCACGCACACACACGCACGCACACACACAGACACACACACACACACACACACACACACACGTATGTGCTCACACACACACAATCGGGTACGCATGAACACACATACCAGACCCTTACCATCACCCTAGGAGTTGCAGAAGCAGTTTCCCAGGGTCAGGAGCAGGAATGGTTTATAACACACTGTTCGTTTTAGTTTTCACGTCTCTGGTAGCTTAATACAATCCTTCCTTCCAAGAAGCTGATGAGTAACCTTGCTGACAGACAGATTTGTGATGCCTCTGAGAGCCTAACACTTTAAAGAAAGAACGGTTTGATACACACATAGCAGAAGGAAACAGTTTTCACGAGAGTATCCATTGGGAACTGTCATCTATCTCTCTGGCCCCTCCCTTTCTCTGTGTCTCTATCTAGGAGAATCTTGACTGTACAGAGCTGACAGTAGAACAGGTACATGGGATATGGGATTATAACCCATTTAGAAAGACATACCTTATGCACACACAGTATATATGCACAGAAACACATCCTGTAAAACGGCACAGAGACGCCCAGCAGGCTCATGATTAAACATCTGAGAGTCCTTTGAACAGCGTGACTTTACTACCCTATTAACGACAGACCATGTGTGTGTGTGTCTGTGAATGTGTGTGTATGTGTGTTGTGTGCGTGCGTGCGTGTGCGTGGGTGTGTGTAATGTCTATGCCACCCGGGAGCTACGCCTGTACTTCCTTTACCAGAGTTCTCCCAGAGGGCTTTAGAAAGCCTGAGCTCTAACGAGCATGTGTGTGTAATGCATGCTTGTATGTCCGTTTGTAGCTCAACACACACACACTCAACACACACACACACTCACGGGCCAGTGAAATAGCTAATCACGAGTCATGTGGTGCGTGTGCGCATGTGTGTGGGGTGTTTTTATAACAAAGACACAGATTTCCTGTTTGTGGGATAGAGAGAGATCAGAGGAGGTATGTTATTGTTACAGAAAGAAGAAAAGAAGAAAAGCAAAGAAAATGAAAACAATAATTCCAACATTTCTGCTTTGTCTATAAAAGCACAAATGCTGAACTATTCGGCCTATAGAATGACTCCAAACTGAAAAAACACAAACCCTGTTCCTTTGGTCAGCTTTCATAAAGCCTATGACCTGAAGTAAATGAATGAACTACACCTACCTCTAACTGAACACATACAGTACTGTGCAATGGTCTGTATGTGTTCTGAAAGTCAAACTAAAGCCATTTATTTGGGTAGTAAGTGTTTATTTATATAACTCCGTTTCCAAAAAAGTTGGGACGCTGCATAAAATGCAAATAAAAACAGAATGTAATGAGGTGCAAATCATTAATCCCTATATTTAATTGAAAAATGTACAAAGACAACATGCCAGCAACATGTTTCAAAAAAGTTGGGACGGGGCATGACAGGGCATGGGAACTGAGGAGACAAATTACTGTAGTTTTGAAAGTGGAATGTTGTCCCATTCTTGCTTGATATGGGATTGCAGTTCGGAGTCTCCTTCACTGTATTTGTCATTTCATAATGTGCCAAATGTTTTCAATAGGGGACATGTTGGGACTTCAGGCAGGCCAGTTTAGGACCCGGACTCTTTTACTACAGAGCCATGCTGTTGTAATACGTGCAGAATGTGGTTTGGCATTGTCTTGCTGAAATAAGCAAGGCCTTCCCTGAAAAAGACGTCATCTTGATGGCAGCATTTGTTGCTCCAATACTTGTATATATTGTTCAGCATTAATGGTGCCTTCACAGATGTGCAAGTCACCCATGACTTGTGCACTAATGCATCCCCATACCATCACAGTTGCTGGCTTTTGCACTGTGCGCTGATGACAATCCGATGGTCCCTCTCCTGTTTAACCTGGAGGACACAGCGTCCATGATTTCCGAAAAGAATCTCAAATTTTTATTTGTCAGACCACTTGACAGTTTTCCACTTCGCCTCAGTCCATCTTAAATGAGCTCAGGCCCAGGGAAGGCGGCAGCATTTCTGGATCTTGTTTATATCTGGTTTCTTCTTTGCATGGTGGAGTTTTAACTTGCATTTGTGGATGCAGTGACGTACTGTGTTCACAGTCAATGGTTTTCATACAATGATGTCCACTACAGAATCCTGTCTGTTTTCAATGCAGTGCCGATGGAGGGCCCGAAGATCCCTGTCATCCAATATTGGTTTTCGCCCTTGTTCCTTGCTTACAGAGATTACTCCAGATTCTCTGAATCTTTTAATGATATTGTGTACCATAGATGATGAGATCCCCAAGCTCTTTGTAATTTTATGTTGTTATTCTTGAACTGTGGAACTATTTGCCCTGCGCAGTCTTTCACAGAGTGTTGAACCCCTCCCCATCTTTACTTCTGACAGACCCATCCTCTCTGGAATGATCTTTTAATACCCAATCATGTTACTGACCCGTGGCCAATTGACCTAATTCGTTTTTTTTTGTTTTTTAGCATTACACAACGTTCCAGTCTTTTGTTGCCCCTGTCCCAGCTTTTTTGAAACGTGTTGCTGGCATCAAATTCAAACTGAGCATATATTTTCCAAGAAACAATAACATTTCTCAGTTTCAACATTTGATATGTTGTCTTGGTAGTATTTTCTATTGAATATAGTGTTTAAATGATTTGCACTCATTCAATCATTGCATTCTGTTTTTCTTTACATTTTACTCAGCGTCCCAACTTGTTTGGAAAGAGGGTTATAAAATATGTAAATATATTTTTACAAACAAACCCTACCCAAATAAATGGCTTTAGTTTGACTTTCAGGTGCCTACAACAATTGCACAGTACTGTAAATACAAACACTACCGACTGAACAAATACAAACATTGCTAACTGAACAAATAAATACACATACTACCTCTGGCTGAAAACATAAATACAAAAACTACTGACTGAACACATATACAGACACTACACCTACCTCTGACTGAACACATAAATACAAACACTACCTCTGAATGAACACTTATATACAAATACTACTTCTGACTGAACACATATATACAGACACTACACCTACCTCTGACTGAACACATATATACAAACACTACCTCTGAATGAACACATATATACAAACACTACCTCTGAATGAACACTTATATACAAACACTACTTCTGACTGAACACATATATACAGACACTACACCTACCTCTGACTGAACACATATGCAAAGACTAACTCTGACTGAACACATAATACTGCTACTACTCACTGAACCCATACGTACAAACACTACCTCTGACTGAACACACATAAAGTGACACTACTGACTAAACACGTACACACAGACACTACCCCTACCTCTGAATGAACAACTACATTCTGTATAAACACTTAGCCACAGGCTGTTCAGATCACTGTAGTGTGCTAAATTCATCTGTGCCATGAAATCCCAAAAGATGAGGCTTTCCAACGTAACAAGAGCCACATGACAATTGACCTCTGAAGAATGGTGTCCTTGGTGGGACTACAAGACCATGTTGAAATATCTGGCAAACAGACTAAACACTGAGATGTTTTAGTTCACTGAGAGCAGAGCCATTGCATGCCTGTCCACACTCTGCCAGACTCCCTTTCCATCCTTCAGGAGGCAGGAACGAGAAGTCATCAGAGAATATTCATGGCAGCCACTCTAAAACCCCTCGACCCCTTCTTGCTCTGAGTAAAGACTTCACCAGAAGAGGAGAGGGGGAAGACAAAAGGGAAACTGAAAAATCGGTAGAAAATACTGAAGGTGTAGGGGAGTGTACCAGGGTAGTGGTTGTTGTCCAGGTCTCTGTCCCCTCTCAGGGTGAAGCCATAGCCAGACAGGCCACTACTGGAGGCCCAGGCACCATGGAGCTCCTGGCTGACAGTTAGGCCCTGAGACAGCAGGTCTCTCTGGCCATTGTAGATCAACACCAGGCCACGCCGGTCCTCTCCACCAAATGGACAACCCACTGCTACATCTAACAGAAAGAAACAGAGAGTGAGAGGGCAGGCAACACACACACATGCTTCCGTGTACATACAGCTCCGGAAAAAATGAAGAGACTACTGCACCTTTTTCTTTAATTCCAAAAAAGTTGAAAAGGAAGGTTTTGAGTGAGGAACAGAAGGGTTAAAATTAAGAGACCACTGCAAATTGAACGATTCTGTTCCTCAATCTAAACCTTCCTTTTCAACTTTTTTGGAATTAAAGAAAAAGGTACAGTAGTCTCTTCATTTTTTCCGGAGCTGTACGTACACACATGTACAGAAACGTGCACACCCACATACTCATACACATAAACATATACACCCAGATTGTGTACACTTACACAGACATATTGTATACACATATACAGACATATTGTATACACATACTGTACCAGTCATAGTTTGGACACACCTAATCATTCAAGGGTAATTCTTTAGTTTTATTATTTTCTACATTATATAATAGTAGTGAAGACATTAAAACTAGGAAATAACACATGGAATCATGTAGCAACCAAAAAAAAATGTCATTTTGTGGATTCTTCAAAGCAGCCACTCTTTGCCTTGATGACAGATTTGCACACTTTGCATTCTCTCAACCAGCTTCATGAGGTCACCTGTAAAACATTTCAATTAACAGGAGTGCTGTCAGGTCCTGGCTGGGGTGCCTCTAGGCATCTCTATGTGCACTTATGTTCAAGCATCCCCAATCAGAGGCAGCTGCTCCCTATTGCCTCTGATTGGAGATCCTATTTAAGTTACCCTGCTTGCCTTCTGTTTTGTGGTTCATTGTTTGCTGTGTGCTTCAGGTCACGGCTATGGCTCGGCTTTATTATTTTGTAGTCAGTTGAGAGTAGAAATAATAAAGAAAGTTTCCATGTATGCCCTGCTCCACGCATTCTGCCTTCCCTGAAACGTGACGAGTGCCTTGTCAAAAGTTAATTTGTGGAATTTATTTTCTTTTTAATTTATTACGGTGGGTATGCAGAGGGTGACAATGTCTCTACCTTGTCACCCTCTGCATACACAAAACAAAAAGAATACTCAGTAAGCCAAGACAAACAACAGTCCATCATTACTTTAAGGTCATGAAAGGTCAGCCAATACGAAACATTTTAAGAACTTTCAAAGTTTCAAGTGCGAAAACCATCAAGCGCTATGATGAAACTGGCTCTCATGAGGACCACTACGGGGGAAAGGAAGACTCTCAGTTACCTCTGCTGTAGAGGATAAGTTTATTAGAGTTACCTCTGCTGTAGAGGATAAGTTCATTAGAGTTACCTCTGCTGTAGAGGATAAGTTCATTAGAGTTACCTCTGCTGTAGAGGATAAGTTCATTAGAATTACCAGCCTCAGAAATAGGGAATTAACTGCACCTCAGATTGTAGCTCAAATAACAGACAAATCTCGGCATCAACTGTTCAGAGGACACCGCGTGAATTAAGCCCTTATGGTAAAATTGCTGCGAAGAAACCACGACTGAGGGACACCAACAGGAAATAGAAACTTGCTTGGGACAAGAAATGGACATTAGACTGGTTCAAATCTGTCCTTTGGTCTATTAAGTAAAGATTTTAGATTTTTGGCTCCAGCTACCATGTCTTTGTAAGACACAGAGTGGTTAAATGGATGATCTCCACATGTGTGGTTCCTACCATAAAGCATGGAGGAAGAGGTGTGATGGTGACAGGTGCTTTGATGGCGACATGATGTGTGATTTATTTAGAATTCAAAACACACTCAACCAGCATGGCTACCACAGCATTCTGCAGCGACACACCATCTGGTTTGCACTTAGTGGGACAATCATTTGATTTTCAACAACACAATGACCCAAAACACACCTCCAGGCTGTTTAAGGGCAATTTTACCAAGGACAGTGATGGTGCTGTATCAGATGACCTGGCCTCCACAATCACCCAACCTCATCCCAACCTCAACACAAATGAGATGCTTTGGGATGAGTTGAACCGCAGAGTGAAGGAAAAGCAGACAGCAAGTGCTTAGAATATGTGGGAACTCCTTCAAGACTGTTGGAAAAGCATTCCAGGTGACTACATCATGAAGCTGGTTTAGAGAATGCCAAAGCTGTCATCAAGCCAAAGGGTGGCTACTTTGAAGAATCTAAATATAAATGTTTAACACCTTTTGGTTACTAAATTATTCCTTATGTGTTATTTAACAGTTTTTATGTCTTCAGTATTATTGTACAAGGTGGAAAATATTTTAAAAAAGTACCCTTGAAAGAGTAGGTGTGTCCAAACTATTGACTGGTACTATATATCCACATATACACATGCACATATACTGTACACTCAAAAACACACACTGGAACGCAAATAATCGAACTCACTCGACTGAACATTTCTGAAGCAGAGAACATACAACTCAATACAGTTTAATCCAGTGAATTTTCTGGCATCATGGAATATATCATAAAAATATTGGAGAAAACAAACATAACTGAGTTTAAAAGCAAGTTCTGAATTAATGTCGTAAAAGTCAGACAAACATTGTTAAACTAGACAAAGCTACGGGATTCCTGTGACACTGAGCAACCAATAGCAACACCTCATCAGTGAATGACAGGTGTTAATCCCACCCCTTGATGTGGAGGGAGACATGGGTCTGTAAGTGATTAGTATGGGCTAGGCCCTGTTCTAATCACACACACACATAGCGCTACTACCCAAAAGGATCCTGTCCTCTGTTGGGAAAATGGCGCTGAAAACTACAAACAGAGCGTTGGGTACGCAGCACTATGATGATGAAGGAGATCATCTGATGAAGGAGATCATCTGAGATAACCACACACACACAGACAGACAGACAGACAGACAGACAAAGACAGAGTAACAGAAACAGAGACAGAAAGACAGAGACTGACAGAATGACAGAGATCGACAGAGACAGACAGAGACAGACAGACAGAGACAGACAGACAATGACAGAGACATACAGAGACAGACAAACAGAGACAGACAGACAATGTCAGAGACAGACAGAGACATACAGAGATAGACAGACAGACAGAGACAGACAGAAATAGACAGGCAATGACATAGACAGACAGACATAAAGAGACAGACAGACTGAGACAGACAGACAATGACAGGAGACAGACAGAGACATACAGAGACAGACAGACAGAGACA
>JACXGI010007495.1:0-10069 GCA_016801175.1 Esox masquinongy
TTAACACCTTGCCTTTATGTCTTTTATCGGCAACTAAAGAACATTGCTACAGAGAAATCTGTATCTTTCTGGACGTTTTCAAATGGCTCTAAGACATAACTTGTAAAGGCTTACGCCTACTATTGAGCTATAGAACGGTGCTGGCAGCAGGCACAACCAAGACACAAACACTTCTCTGGTCCTCCACCTGATCATGCGGTTGCCGCGAAGAAAGTAACTGAAAACAGGCCATATGCAAACAAAATTATTTCTCTGGTTAAAGCGTTCTCAAAGTGACCCAACTGTGTATTGATAACGGACAAGGAAACAATGGAACTTGTGCTACTTGATTGACAGCGCTCATCAGATAGTTTGCACTCAAGTGTCCAATCACAGTGTTCCAAGCATAAAACACTGCAGTCCAATGAGGACACTTCTATCAAAAGGGTTAGGTCCCACCCCATTGCATTTGAAGGATGTACAACTTCACACCATCCAAATGAAATGTCTATTGCATTTGGACGATGTATAACTTCACACCATCCAAATGAAATGTCTATTGCATTTGGACAATGTACAACTTCACACCATTCAAAATGTCTATTGCATTTGGATGACGCACAAGGTTACACCATCCAAATTAAATGACTATTGCATTTGGACTACGCAAAACTTTCACACCATCCAAATGAAATGTCTATTGCATTTGGATGATGCATGAGTGTACACAATGCAAATGCAATGTGTATATATTTATTTATATTTTTAATAATGTAATTATAATTTATTATTTTAATTATTGTTTGCTTGAATGGGACATTCAGTATGATTGAGGTGTTCCCATTCCATTACGTCCGTGCACACTGAAAACACTGTTACTGGAAACTTGACACTACACTCCTTGAATAACCTGTATTAACCCAGAAGAATCTGGCAAGTATTGGCTGGTTAACAGATAAGGGTCTTGTAGACGTTTTAGATACAATTTGTAGGCACCATAAACTTGTATGAATATATATTAAATACTGTTCAATTACATACTACTCGATATTATGCCATGATACATTTGATTGATATTAAATTCTCAGTAAAAAGTGCAAAGCAGTTTTCCAAAATCACAAAGCACATCATGCTCTTTTTCTAAACAAATTAATGTTCTAAATTGTGCTAATTGGTATTTCAAAAAAAACATTCCAGTATTAAGTCCATTCAAATGTATAGTCTCTATGAGGCTACACAATTAGAGAAAGATATTGAGACAACATTGACCACTGACCAACAGTAGCAACCAGGCAATAGATGTTATCGATCTTTCAGTTGCACACCGCACTGATTTTGGCAACCCTGCATGCTTGTGTTCCCTGCATAAATGGTGAAACAAACACAACATACCAGTAGCCCAACTCACAGAGAATAGAAAGGAAAAAGCGATTTCAGTATCTCATTAGGGCCTCTCTGGATAAGGCATGTCACACTGCTCATGTCTATGCGTAGTCTGCCTGATACATTCAGGCCTATTCAGTTTTTGAATGGGTGTTGGGAGTAACGTTTTGTTATGATTGTTAAATCCATTGGTGCACATGGTCTAATTGCAGAAATAAATCATGCTAAATCTAATACCTTTATCCATCTGCAAAAATTGCTTGACACCTACATAAGCTCCATCATTTTTACGTGGACCCAGTAATCGGAGCGGAGAATTTCAATTCATGAAGTTAACTTGTGCTTTTCTGCTTATCAAAATTGATTTGCTTTTGTCCATCTCATAGCTCTAATAGCAAGCCAAGTAACTATAAATAGGTCTTTATATTGGGTCCTGGTCACATTTTTTTTATTCAAGTGATTAAAATAATCACTGGAACTGAAGTAGTACATTACTGTGAATTTGGAACACTAGAGACTGGTGTTGAAATGGATTACATGTTCAAACATTAAACAGATTGCATGTTCAATTATTGGCAGTTAAATAATCCAAATTTCCAAAACATTTTGCAACCTTATCCATTTGCAATCTTAGCGTGAATGTATGTCTTGTGTTAGCATCCTTAACAGATCTCTAACGAGAAGGCTATAGTTCACAGAAAAGCTATTTTCCGGCAATGTTTTTTCTGGAGGCCATTGTTAGCATTTTAAAGACATTCATCCCCATTCAAAACCATTCCTGGTGCCAGTACAGGGTTCTGTATCTATAGTATTTAAGAGGAACTGCCCCTAACAACTGTGAAATCACTAAAACTCTTGACAAAATGAATTTGTGACAATGATGAATGGGTTTATTTAAACCACAGAACGTGCCCACACACTTAACCCTGCTATGTGACTATTAGTTCCTGCTATGTGACTACATTTTGCTTAAAATGTATCACAGTTGTTCACGTAGCCATTTAGGTGAAGTTCTGAGGGGGCAGCATTTATACCTTGGTTCGTCATTTAATATGGCAATCAAAATGCATGTTTTTTTCCTATTAGGCCAAGTGGAGAGGGCAAGTGTTTAGGGGCTGTCTACTTTGCATCTAGATTGTAGCCCTGGCTCATGGCAATTTTGTTTCAAACATAATATGCCCTTAAAATCCCAGATTGTTTTAGCGATGATCCCTATGTCTTGTGGTATTTCTCTGAGCCTCATCTTGCCCATAATGTTCTTTGTGGGTGTTACGCATTTGTAAACAGCCTCTATTGTTTAGGACAGTCTAGACTAGAGATTTCTTTCTGGTCTACATGACATGCCTGGGACTGGAGCTTGTATCCATAAATATTTTCTGCCATACAGGTCAAATATCCTGCAAAATCACTTTCTGAACTGTTTTAGGGATACTGGTATTTGTTGATTATATTTGGAAGTTGGTTGGCATAAATCTAGTATTTCACTAAACAAAGTTTAGATTGGTTAAGAACACTCTGCATAGGTTCAAATGCCGAATGCTAAATTAGATTGCTTGTACCTATTCATACTGTTTTTTAAAGGATCAAGTTATTGGAATCAGAATGCACCTAAGGTCCTGGGGCCTCAGGTATCAATTGTGCGTATGCACAAATATGTGCATAAACCATGAGTACGCCAGTTTTTACGGCAAGGTTGACATTAATCAATGTTGAACTTGACGGGAAAGTGTGCGTATCTCTATGCAAATTTCAACCCATGTGTATGCACAGCCTAGCGGTTGAATTGGAGAAATACCATGCTATATTTGAAAAGCTGGTAGAGGAATGTCAACTGAAACACATGGGAAAATCTTATCAATAGAATAGCCTACAGGAATGCGCAAAGTGTTTCCTGCAACATCATAGGCCTATAAGCTATGGATGTAGCAAGCGTCAAAACCCTACAGCCTGTAGCTGATCCAAAAACTGTTAGGATTGTAAATAAAATACTAATAGGTTGTAAAATGTTGGGCTTTCAATGGGTCCCATGTGCATGCGCGTAAAGCGACACATTCGACATTGCATATTTTACCATACACTACTAGGCTGCAATATGCTGATTGTTTTAAAGATGCTCACTTTTACGACCAAGAGATTCTTTGTGTTTTTGAATGAGCTACAGCGTTATCACACATGTTGGCTTACAATTTGTAATTTGACAATTGACAAAACATTTTAGAAATGACATGTATTTAAAATTCTCACAGAATGAAAAAAAATGAATAGAACATAAAATAGGTATGCTTATTCAATACAAATCGAATAAAACAGCCAATAGGCCTACTCAAAGGAAAAGTTATAGGCTATAGCTATGCAGCACTAAGCAAAAAATGCATTTCACTAAAATGGAACCATCGTTTTAACACAAATCCTTTCCAAGAGTCATTGATCTTCTTATAACACTTCTGAAATGTTATAAAGTTTCTTGGTCACATTCTCTAGGCTACTGTTTCTTTTAAACGGTTACTGTACCGCCACGACCCCGTAAGTCCTCACTCGAAAATATACGGACTGCTGACACTGAAGAGCCCCACAACCCCACTCTGGTATGCCACAGCAGATACTTGTTCTGTAGCAAATATAACGGCCTAGGACCACATGACTTGAACTGGGCTTGACCAGTTCACTTTGATTTTGTCTGTATTGATATGTTTCTTGAATGTGACCTTGAAATGTTATGATTAGCCTATTGGCAAATGATCACTTAATGCAACCCACCCACAGCGACATGTCAGTGTCCCCATCTAGGACTTTTCCACTCAGATCTCCCCAATGATGCCAGCAATTTGCTAGAAATATCTGTCACACTTTGCCCACCTCCTTGTAGTTCGGACACTGGTTAGGAGTGCAGCACATCTCTTTCTCGCGTCCACCTTGATTGATCTCTGACCACTTTAGTTTATTTACAACAGCAGCCCAATCTTGCAATGCAGAATATTTATGACTGTTTGTCGGGCTACTTGATACGTTTTGAAAAATGAAATGTTTTTAGATTCTATATCAGACAATATTGTGAATTTCACAATTATTATATTATAATAATAATTATCATTATTTCACATATTATTTTCTTGTAAGTTTTTTCTGACGAGTCTCCACCTTGCTTCGTGTATCTACTGAAATAACATAGTCAATAGGGCTAATTTGGCTACCTTATATGGGTAATTGTAAGCATTCATTGGGCGGAGACCATAAGCTTGTTCAAGTACGCCAAAGCATAGTATGGGTCTGATTTATCAACGGAAGCATGCATATGTGTTGTGTACGCCAGTTTGATAAATCCCAATAATATTGTGCGCGCGCAAATCATAGTATTTCCACATACGCCAGAATTTAGTTAGAAATGTACGGAAGATTGATACATGAGGCTCCTCGCCTTGCCCCAGGCAGACTTCCAGGCCCTGCAAAGGGATGAGAAAGAGACCATGGTAAGATTTAAATTGCCCATAATTTTTGATAGACAGGTAGGCGGGACTTCCGGTTTGGTAGGTGGGACTTCCTGTGTGACGTATGTTCCAGGGTGGTACTTCCTATGACGTATGTTAGGGGTTGTAACTTCCTGTATGACGTATGCATGTCCGGGGGATGAAATATGGTATGGGGGTGTGTGGTTTGTAATTAATGGTGGCTTTGATGTTTAACAATAGGGCTCCACGATTCTGGGAATGTTAAATTCACCAGACATTCTATGCTCAAATAAGTAACAATAAGTCCGATGTTTAACAATAGGGCATGTTAATGTTAAATTCCCAAGGCATAAGATGTTACGCTATGTAGTTTGCTGTGTAACAAAAGGGCCAAAGGGTTCGGAATGTTTAATCCCACAGGCAATCGATGTTAACATAAGTGTGTACAACAGATGGTCTATAACCAGTGGGTGGTACCTTTCATGTTTTACGACACCATGGGTGGCTGGTGTGGTCTGTGTATTTAAACCACACAGACCCCAGGTGTTGGTCATTCAGACTTGCCTGAGTAAACCTACGTGTACATTACAAAACATGGCGGATTCTACAGCGATCAACATTGGGTTTGAAACACTGGTGAAGGTTAACATATGGAGTTAGATATCTGCCAAAAGGTTAAGCGTACGTATTGTTGGGATTGTAAGAAAATCCATTAGTAAATTGGTATGATCGTAAAAAAAAGTCATACGCAAAACATGAAAAGTACACGTGAAATTAGATCTGTGAACGTACAAACACCCTGTTACAATGACGGACAAATATTTTTTGCTTGTACGAATCTAGTTTTACAATTCTAAAATACAGCATCACAATCTGGAGTTTTGGCAGTTTCATCTCATCCTCCCAAAAAACGTAACCGAAACTTTCCGGGATGAGTGCTAATATAACAAGCAGAGGCAGTGTGACCAACAGGAAATCAGGGAAACTGGAAATAGGTCTCCTGCAAGATTTCAATTTAAAAGTCTCTTCTTTCTTCATGCATGCATAGTGAATGCTGATTTTCATGTGCGTAACTGCTCTTTGTGCATAGGTTTCATGTGTAATAAAAATCACTCAAACTTATAGAAATTGTATTATTGTGTAGGCCTACACACTTGTTGTGGTCCCAAATACTCAAACAGCATTGCTTTATGGGTCTTCGTTTTTTCCACCTGGGTTGTTGCTGAGAACTTGTTAAAATACTGAATAACTAAAACGAAATGTTAAGCAATTACTACAGAAGTTCCATCATAAATAGTATGGACAGAACACAGCAATTAAATAGCACATGCCAGATTAATATTTAAAGGATATCTTGACCTAAATCACTTCATTATATTTTGCAGCTGAGAAGGATATTCTATGCACTGGTATATTGTGTCCTTGTCATTTTCACTTAAAAAAAAACAGCTATGGACATTTATTTTGAACATGATATCCAAAATGGTAACACTATGGTTGAACACTGGGCTAGCGGTCCAACTTATTGTTGCTAGCTTTACAGTTTCGAAGAGCTACGTTCGGGTCTTATCTTTGCAGATGCCAGATTACTGACAAAAGTTTGTACGTAGAAAAACAATTTGTAAACAAATAAATGGTTACGTAAAGTAAGAATTTAACCTGTGGAAAGTTGTAAAAGGGTGTTTGTACATTAACAGATTTAATTTCACACTTACATTTCATGTTTTACGTCTGACCTTTTTTACGATCATACCAATTTACGAATGTTTTTTCTTACGATCCTAACAATACGTGTGCTTAACCTTTTAGCAGATATCTAACTACATATTAACAGCTTAACCGCTGCACAGCAAGTCTGCAAGAGAATACATTTGGGTGGCGATGACACCAGGAAGATGCCACCCCCGAAGAAACCGATGCGGCATTTAGCTCAAATTCATCAACTACACCAGGATATGTTGGCACAGGAGTGGAAGTTGGAAGACGGGCGAACTGGTGGATACATTTTCAACCCAGAGATACAAGAAATCGCATTTTATGAATTGTCCGGAGACGAGGTGTTTAAACAGGGTTTGACTGATCAAATGAGCTTTAGTGCTAGTCTATGGAGCACCTTTCGAAAAATGTTATATTTGGGGCCAAAGCAGGGTACACATAGTACGGTAGATGTGTTGTTTAAAGTCATAGAAGGAATGAAGCAGTGTTACATTGGAGCTATTTCTGGAAAATGACGGTAAGTTAGAGTGTGACTGCGACTGCGCACTGTTCGACTGACGTACAATTCTGAAGCCCCGCCTTAAGCTAACACAATCCTCAACACAGCATAAAAACAGCCTGTGACTATCAAGCAGCCAGCAGACTTTACGAAACATGTCTCAAGAATACAAGCAACTGGAGTTTGAAGAACCCAAGGACTGGCTGGGTGACGCTTTGGATGACAACGCTGAATCCAGCTATGCTGTCCCAGACCCTGACCCCTCGACTCAACCGTCGTACCCACCAAGAAACTACCATTGGCTTGACCGGCTTGGCGCTCAGCTAGGACCTCTTAATCTATCATACCTGTCAAATGTTGACAAGAGTTATCAAAAAATGGACAAATACCTTGCACCACAGGTTTTAAAGATCATCAAAACAACATTGGGTATGATCCTGTAAAACGTTGTTGCGGCTATTCTCCACAAAGCATGCATCGGATGAGAAGTGGACCACCCAAGCCAGAGAAGACATTCTTGTCTCGACCCGCCTGATTATTTTTTTGAGAACCCATTATGATATTGTGGAAAGAGTTTTAACACTGCGACTGAAACGTGCTGGACAAGGCTTTGAATGCATCTGGTATTCAAGCACCGCTGACCGATGTTCATGTGGCAGCTAAGAACTTTGTGCACAAACTCATGTCGGAGCTGTACGTCACACAGAGACTGAGTGAGAATAGGGATGAATACATGGATAAATTTAATGAGGAAGTTGTATGCAACGCAGTAGCGTCTTGGTGCGATGAAAGCAAAGAGGTTGTTACAACAGAAATCTAAATGTTTGTGTCTCTTTCTGAAATTCTTGGACATTGTTTTATTCAAGTCTTTGGAATTACACAATGTTAAACATGCATAACTTCTCATTATTGACCCAAAGCGCTAAGATGTCTGAACAGGTTATGAAAAGTATTTTAGTACGACCAGTCAAACCCTGGTGGTTATGTGGGTAGAGAGGGTTTGAAAAGAGCGTACTTGGAGAAAACCAGGGAGATCCTCAAAAATGGTGGCAAATGACTGGCTATTGGCCCAGGACACATACACGCAACACAGGCCAGTAGCTATTAATTTTCAGAGAAATAGAGTTATTGTTCATGATATAAATTCACAATTTCAGCTGGATTTGGTCAACATGAGTGCTTATAGTGTGGAAAATGATAACATGAAATTCATGTTAACATGTATATATGTGTTAAGTAAATACGCCTGGATTTGTGTGCTGAGAAATAAAAGCGCTATCGAGGTAGTGTGCATTTGAAGACATTAAAAGAAGGAAGAATCCCCAAAAAAGTCCAAACAGATGATGGGAAGGAGTTTTTTAATTCACATTTTGAATTGTTTATGAAGAAGTACAACATAAAATATTTTGCAACAGGAAATGATGTCAAAGCGAGTATCGTTGAGAGATTTAATAAAACAATTAAATCACAAATGTGGCTGTATCTCACGGCTGCCAAGAACATATCGTTATGTTGATGTGATTCAAGATTTGGTTCGTGGTTACAACCATAGCTACCATGGGTCTATTAAGATGAAGCCTGTTGACGTTTGTGAAGAAAATGTTAGACAAGTTCTCAAAAACCTGTATGGTACAACAATGATGGGAAATGGAAATCAAAGTTACAAGTTCCGAGTTGGAGATACTGTGAGACTCTCAAAGTTGAGAGGGGCATTTACCAAGGGTAATGAAAAAGAGTACACAGATGAATATTTTACAATAATGGAATGCGTTCCTAGGGTGCCACCTATATATAGAATAAAAGATTACGATGGTGATGTGATAGTTGGGACCTTTTATGAACAGGAATTACTGAAAATAATCGTGGCAAAGGATAAAACTTTTAAAGTGGAAGCAGTTCTGGATGAGAAAGTACAGAAAGGGAAGAAAATGAGTGTCGTGAAATGGCTTGATTGGCCTGAGAAATTCAACAGTTTGATAGCATCAGAGCAAGTCCTTGACCTACAATCAGGATAAAACACTAGGATTTGTTGGACCACACTAGGATTTGTTGGTCATTTACAGCGACTGCGATCAGCATGGGTGACGACGGTTTCTACATAACGCTGCCTAGTAACTCATCGAGGCATATCTATCCAAACAATTAGAGTTCGAGCTATACCACAAAATTTGCCAAAGGTATAGATTTGAAAGGTGATTGGAAGTTTCTTTGATAGAATTCCAATACCCGCATACGTGGAAGACTTTTACATGGGGTGAAAACGCTTTGAACTACATGACAACAGAATTCCAATACCCGCATACGTGGAAGACTTTTGCATGGGGTGAAAACGCATTTGAACTACATGACCCAAAACACGACAAAACTTGGAAATATGAACTCACCACCAGTTATTATATTGGTATAGGATAACTAGTGGCAGAGATCAACATTTTTTTAAAACCACATGGCGTATAGGTGGGGTATGATGAATTTAAAAATAGAATGTTTCTAAAAGGCGAGCCCTATTTTAGTTTAAAATTTAGTGCAAAGTTGGAACAGATATTAAGTCAAGTCAAGTCAAAATTATTTGTATAGCACATTTTTATACACAAGGCAACTCAAAGTGCTTTACATAAGCCAAGAAAGACATATATATATATAAATTAAGTTAAAAACAATCGCATTAAAAAGTTAAGAGTAATTCAAACAGTCTACAAAACTTAAGTATACAGGTGCTGGTCATAAAATTAGAATATCATCAAAAAGTTGATTTATTTCAGTAATTCCATTCAAAAAGTGAAACTTGTATAATGTATACATTCATTCCACACAGACTGATATATTTCAAGTGTTTATTTCTTTTAATTTTGATGATCATAACTGACAACTAATGAAAACCCCAAATTCAGTATCTCAGAAAATTAGAATATTACTTAAGACCAATACAAAAAAAGGATTTTTAGAAATGTTGGCCAACTGAAAAGTATGAACATGAAAAGTATGAGCATGTACAGCACTCAATACTTAATTGGGGCTCCTTTTGCCTGAAGTACTGCAGCAATGT
>JACXGI010007495.1:10169-22462 GCA_016801175.1 Esox masquinongy
CCCCATAGATTTTCTATAGGGTTAAGGTCAGGCGAGTTTGCTGGCCAATTAAGAACAGGGATACCATGGTCCTTAAACCAGGTACTGGTAGCTTTGGCACTGTGTGCAGGTGCCAAGTCCTGTTGGAAAATGAAATCTGCATTTCCATAAAGTTGGTCAGCAGCAAGAAGCATGAAGTGCTCTAAAACTTCCTGGTAGACAGCTGCGTTGACCTTGGACCTCAAAAAACACAGTGGACCAACACCAGCAGATGACATGGCACCCCAAACCATCACTGACTGTGGAAACATTACACTGGACTTCAAGCAACGTGGATTCTGTGCCTCTCCTCTCTTCCTCCAGACTCTGGGACCTTGATTTCCAAAGGAAATGCAAAATTTACTTTCATCAGAGAACATCACTTTGGACCACTCAGCAGCAGTCCAGTCCTTTTTGTCTTTAGCCCAGGCGAGACGCTTCTGACGCTGTGTCTTGTTCAAGAGTGGCTTGACACAAGGAATCCGACAGCTGAAACCCATGTCTTGCATACGTCTGTGCACTGACTCCAGCTGCAGTCCACTCTTTGTGAATCTCCCCCACATTTTTGAATGGGTTTTGTTTCACAATCCTCTCCAGTGTGCGGTTATCCCTATTGCTTGTACACTTTTTTCTACCACATCTTTTCCTTCCCTTCGCCTCTCTATTAATGTGCTTGGACACAGAGCTCTGTGAACAGCTAGCCTCTTTAGCAATGACCTTTTGTGTCTTGCCCTCCTTGTGCAACATGTCAATGGTCGTCTTTTGGACAGCTGTCAAGTCAGCAGTCTTCCCCATGATTGTGTAGCCTACAGAACTAGACTGAGAGACCATTTAAAGGCCTTTGCAGGTGTTTTGAGTTAATTAGCTGATTACAGTGTGGCACCAGGTGTCTTCAATATTGAACCTATTCACAATATTCTAATTTTCTGAGATACTGAATTTGGGGTTTCATTAGTTGTCAGTTATAATCATCAAAATTAAAAAAAATAAACACTTGAAATATATCAGTCTGTGTGGAATGAATGTATACATTATACAAGTTTCACTTTTTGAATGGAATTACTGAAATAAATCAACTTTTTGATGATATTCTAATTTTATGACCAGCACCTGTATACGGCACAGAACAGAAATGTTTTAAGTTTAGTTTTAAAAGTTGTTACAGTCTGGGCATTTCTAATATGTTCTGGAAGTTTATTCCAGCTATAAGTAGCATAGTAACAGAAGGCTGCCTCTCCATGTTTTGTTTTAACTCTTGGAATAGTTAATAAGCCAGCATCAGGTGAACTTAGGGCTCTGGGGAGTTCATATGGCAAAAGCAGATCGGAGATATACAAAGGCCCTAGCCCATTTAGTGACTTGTACACAAGCAGCAATACTTTGAAGTTAATTCTTTGATTGATTGGGAGCCAGTGCAAAGACCTAATAACTGGCGTGATGTGATCAAATTTTCTTTTTTTTGTTAACACTCTAGCTGCGGCATTTTGAATAAGTTGCAGTTGGCGAATCACTTTTTTTATAGGACTGTAAATAAGCCATTACAATAATCCAATTTGCTAGAAATAAAGGTGTGAATAAGCTTTTCTATGTCCTGTTTAGGCATCTAGCTCTGAGTCTTGCTATATTTTTAGGTGATAGTAAGCTGATTTTATTATATTAATATGGCTAATGAAATTTAATTCTGTCCAAAATTACTCCGAGATCTGTTTTATTCTTATTTAATTGTAGAAAATGTTGACGCATCCAGATGTTAATATGTTCGATGCATCGACATAGCAATTCGATTGGACCATAATATATCATTTAGGATGGTACCTGAAAGTCTAACCCAATTTTTTAGGATGTCCAGCAGAATTTTTTGGTCTATAGTGTCAAATGCAGCACTAAGATCTATTAACACTAAGACTGAAATTTTACCAGATTCTGTGTTTAAACGAATGTCATTTAAGACATCTTGGTAAGGGCAGTCTCAGTACTATAATGGGTGCGAAATCCAGATTGAAATTTGTCAAGGCAGCCATTAGAAATGGAAAAAGTTACTAAGTTGCCAGTGAATAACTTTTTCAATAACTTTGCCTATAAAAGGTAAATTAGATATTGGTCTGTAATTATTCAGAACAGATACATCTAGACTGCTCTTTTTTAATTGAGGCTTAATTACCACGGTTTTCAAAGCCTCAGGGAAGATACCCGATTGGAGGAAGGTATTGGCTATTTGAAGTAGTTCAGTCTCCAGACAGTTAAAAACATTCTTAAAAAAGTTTGTAGGTACAGTGAGGGAAAAAATGTGTTGATCCCCTGCTGATTTTGTACGTTTGCCCACTGACAAAGAAATGATCAGTCTATAATTTTAATGGTAGGTTTATTTGAACCGTGATAGACAGAATAACAACAAAAAAATCATAGAAAAACGCATGTCAAAAATGTTATAAATTGATTTGCATTTTAATGAGTGAAATAAGTATTTGATCCCCTCTCAATCAAAAAGATTTCTGGCTCCCAGGTGTCTTTTATACAGGTAACGAACTGAGATTAGGAGCACACTCTTAAAGGGAGTGCTCCTAATCTTAGCTTGTTACCTGTATAAAAGACTAAATATGGATGATCACACATACGCTACGGTCACTAAACTGTTTCTCTGTCCACCTCTCTTACTCAAACAAAGGAAGAACTCCCAAGCTGTCATCCAGCTGCTCATTATACCTGTGAAGGTGACCTAATTAGGAGGAGAGGAGGTTGCCGTAATCCAGTAATTGATTAGTTATTTCTCAAGATACGAAGTCCAAAATTTAAATTTAACAATTTAGAAATGAAAGACAAATAATACAAATAATCTTGTTTGTTTTTACAATGAAATGAATAAACACCAATAGACTTATTATGGCTCCAACACAAATGGAAGAAACACAAAAGAACTGTCATCTACCTCGGTCTGGGGCTCCATGCAAGATCTCACCTCGTGGAGTTGCAATGATCATGAGAACGGAATCAGCCCAGAACTACATGGGAGGATCTAGTCAATGATCTTAAGGCAGCTGGGACCATAGTCACCAAGAAAACAATTGGTAACACACTACGCTGTGAAGGACTGAAATCCTGCAGCGCCCGCAAGGTCCCCCTGCTCAAGAAAGCATATGTACAGGCTCGTCTGAAGTTTGTGTTATGAACCCTGTGGCTCTAGCAGTCTAGGGTGGATGGTACAGAGACCCGTAACATAAAACTCATGCAAAGTGGTGGATTGTACAGGAACAGTGAGAACAAACGACACAGACAACCAAAGCTACCGTCAAATATACAACGTTTATTATAAACACACGGTAAAGGGGGTAGGGAAACGGGGCTGAGCTGAACCCAAGAAATGAAATAATATAGTCAAAACACCCCTAAACTGAACTTGCCTGCCTCAAGAACCACTTAGCTGACTACTAACCAATACAAGAATACAGTGGGTGGTCTGCTCAGTTCTAACTAGTGTTTTTAGACAAAGTTTTCCTACGGGTTGTGTATGCCCAAGGGCGACTTGCTAAAAAAAAAAACTTTTCCCAGGAACACGGGGGATAATCAAAAGCACACAGGTCGAACAAGGACTAAACAGCACACAGCAAACAATTGACTAGACAACACCAAACAAAACACCACAGCAATACATACATGAAACAGGACAATGTGCGATGTATGTGCTAAACTAAGTGATGTATGTATGAACAAAGTGTCTGTCGATCAAAAAAGGTATGTATTTCAAGCGTGTCCATGTGGGGTAAATCAAAAGAGTCTCCCTGGGAGAACCAACTGACTGCGTTTTTAAACAAGGGATGTGTGATACGATTGGGTAATGGAAAAAGGAACAGGTGGTGCAATTAGAAGGGATATCCACCGATTGGTCCACCTCAGCAGTCGATGCGATGCACTAATGACTGCCAGGTGGGAAACACCAACGAGCACAATCAGGAACATAATGGACACCTGGGGAAACGGCAGGAAGGGAAAAACACAAACGCACATACAGGGTACCTGCATACGTAACAGTTTGCCAATGAACATCTGAATGATTCAGAGGAGAACTGGGTGAAAGTGTTGTGGTCAGATGAGACCAAAATCGAGCTCTTTGGCATCAACTCAACTCGCTGTGTTTGGAGAAGGAGGAATTCTGCCTATGACCCCAAGAACACCACCCCCACTGTCAAATATGGAGGTGGAAACATTATGCTTTGGGGGTGTTTTTCTGCTAAGGGGACAGGACAACTTCACCGCATCAAAGGGACAATGGACGGGGCCATGTACCGTCAAATCTTGGGTGAGAACCTCCTTCCCTCAGCCAGGGCATTGAAAATGGGTCGTTGATGGGTATTCCAGCATGACAGTGACCCCAAACACATGGCCAAGGCAACAAAGGAGTGGTTCAAGAAGAAGCACATTAAGGTCCTGGAGTGGCCTAGCCAGTCTCCAGACCTTAATCCCATAGAAAATCTGTGGAGGGAGCTGAAGGTTCAAGTTGTCAAACGTCAGCCTCGAAACCTTAATGACTTGGAGAAGATCTGCAAAGAGGAGTGGGACAAAATCCCTCCTGAGATATGTGCAAACCTGGTGGCCAACTACAAGAAATGTCTGACCTCTGTGATTGCCAACAAGGGTTTTGCCACCAAGTACTAAGTCAAGTTTTGCAGAGGGGTCGAATACCTATTGCACTCATTAAAATGCAAATCAATTTATAACATTTTTGACATGCGTTTTTCTGGATTTTTTTGTTGTTATTATGTCTCTCACTGTTCAAATAAACCTACAATTAAAATTATAGGCTGATCATTTCTTTGTCAGTGGGCAAACGTACAAAATCAGCAGAGGATCAAATAATTTTTTCCCTCACTGTAACAGGAGGAAGGTTTGAGATTCAGTACAGTTTCCTCAAGGGTTTTACAATCAATGATCTCAAACTGAGTCATGTTTATCATGTTATCTCTATCTGGATGAGAAAGCTGCACTGTGCAATTGATAGAAATGGAAATGCCTTGAATTTTTTCACAAGTCATTGCATTTATTAACGGAGAGGAGTTCAGAATGTATTGGAGCTGGTGGGTTTGCCAACCTATTTACAGTAGCAAATAGGATGCGTGTTTGTTGTTGTTAACATTATTATTAATGATATCAGAAAAAATGCTTTTCTGGCATTTCTGATTTCTAAATTGTATAAATGAAATGTCTCTATGTATGTCATAATGAATTTGAAGTTTAGATTTTTGCCATCTACGCTCTGTCTTTCGGCACACACTCTTCATGGCTTTTACCAACACAATATTTCTCCATGAGGCTTTTTTGGTAACCAGAAACTAATTTAGTCCTAACAGGTGCAATAGAATCAATAATTTTCCTCATTTTTTTATTGAAATGATCCAGAAGATCATTTACAGTAGTTGAAGCTGGGGTTTGAGTCTGAGAGAAGACCTCCATAAACAATTCAGAAGTATTTACATTTATAAACCGTTTTTAACAACTTCAGATCTAATATGAACATCAGGAGTTATAGAAAGATCAAAGAAAACACAGCAGTGATCAGATAAAGCAACATCAGTTACAGTGACATTTGAAATATTCAAACCCTTTGTAATAACTAAATCTAAAGTGTGGCCACGATTATGTGTTGGCTCATATACATGTTGAGACAATTCAAAAGTTTTCAGTAAGGTAGAGAGCACTCTTTAGCAGTGCTATCGTTGGAATTATCCATTAAAATCACCGGCAATAATAAGACAATCAAATTCCATGGAAATTATAGATAGCAGTTTGGCAAAGTCATCCCAGAAATGTACACAATATTTAGGTGGTCAATATAATGTTAACAATAAAATTCGTGGATATCCTTTCAATATGGCACAAAGATATTCAAAAGATGAAAAATCACCATATGATATTTCCTTGCATTGAAATACATTCTTGAATAAGACAGCTACTCCGCCCCTTTCCTCTCAGCTCTACTAACATCCATAAAACTGAAGTTAGGAAGTGCTGTTTCAATGAGAATTTGTCCACCTGCCTATTTATCTAACCATGTCTCATTTAAAAACATAAAATCGAGTTGATGAGAAGTAATAAAATTGTTAATTAAAAACAGTCGGTAAATGGCAGTAACGGTCTGTTACTGCCATTTAAGGCCTGCTGGAGGCCTAAAATTGAGACAATGTTTTGTCTCGTATTACATTTTGAAGACTGCATTGAAGATTGTGCTGAAGGTGGCCCAGGAGAAAGGAAGATCGGGTGGCGCAGGCCACGAAGCATGTTATCAATGAGAGACTTTGTTCCAATTCTGTTCAAATGCAATCCGTCTTTTCCAAATAAATGTTTCCGTTCCCAAAAAACACCAAAAATTATCAATGAAATTCAGTCCTTCTAGTATACAGTGTTTGGCTAACCAGGTATTCAAACCAAGTAGCCTGCTAAACTTGTTGACCCCTCTGTTGATAGAGGGAAGAAGCCCACTGATAAACGAGATATTCTTTATTTCTTTAATGACAAAATTTTTTTAAAATGGGTCTTGAGAACAACCGATCTCCCATTTCGCATGTCATGTGCACCTATATGTAGAATGAGCCAATAAATTTCTGGGTGGTCAGACAAAACTTGGGAAAGTTTTTCACTAATGTCGTTGACTACTGCATCAGGAAAACAATAGGTTGCAATACCATCGCAATTCACATTCCTGATAACGGAGTCACCTAAAATTAGCGTCTTCGGTGCGGTAGCCTGCCTCATCTGTTTACCTGAAGATTGTTTTGTCCTCTCCAGGTCTAGAGGTGGCTGAGGGTTTAGCTTTTTCACTTTGCTAGCCCTCAGCCGGCTTATGTTCACATCAGTGTTGTTCTCCATGTCTGTTTCATTGAGATTTGCCAGTAATGCAAATCTGTTCTTCAATAGAAAACTCGGGGAACGCTGCTCTCGATTCTTGTTATGGTGTCTTCCAACTGTATTTAGTTGACTAAGTTTCGGGAAGTTAGTGTCATTCAGTTATAACCCTCTTTCATCGTTACTGTCAACAGGAAAACTATTACTATCGGTGAAAAGTTGAGCTGACCCACCATCTGTGTCGAGTTGATGACGGGTGCTAGCAGTTTCAGTCGCGCTAGGTACTTGGTCTTTTAGTTTATTTGTTTCTAACACAATAATTCTACATTCCATGCGATCTAATCTCTTAAAAACTCTTGACATCCAAAGCAGGTTGTCGAAACTAAATGATCCGATGCACGTTGTTGTATAATCCATAATAGGTGAGCGATAGGTGAGCGATTGTCAAATATGAAAGCAGGTGATTAAATGGAGGCTTTTACAATATTAAATACATATTAGGCTTAAAACCAGGCAATTGGTGGCACGCCCGTGGTACACCCCATTCCCTGCAGATATTCTGGCAAGGTTTAACCCCCCATACATCTACACAGATATAATAGATTATCAAAGAGTTGGGGACGTTCATGTCCCGCTGTTGAGAACTGTACATATTACAGGAGAAAAAAAAGAAGTTGTCACAGTGACGTACGACAAGCCGCACTACGTACCTCTTAGCAAGGGAGATGAGATCTGTATTGAAGTAAAATCTGATTAGAATCAGTTGGTTTCATTCATAGTGGGGAAGGTGATTGCAAAATTACACTTCAAACCAGTCAAAGCAATCTTCTTGTTATCGCGGTAGTGCTGTAATGTACAGGGCGGGTCTAGGGGGCCTATTCTGTGGGCTTTTACGAATGGCCATACCTTGTTGAAGAGTGGTTTTTCAATCGCAAAACCACATTTGAAAAATGCAGTGAGGATTATAGTAGGCGGGGTCGTCAGCAACGTCATGGCTCGCCAAATAAAACAGCAGGATGGATCAGGATTGATGGTTATGACTCGAGGTGTTAGAAAGAGACCACCCGGTAGGAGGAGCCTACCAAAGAGTAAAAAATGCAAGATTGAGACAAAAACAAGAGCCACTGTTAAAAGAAAACATACCACTCGGAGGACACTCAAAGGGAACACCGCAAGACTGATGACATTTTTTATTTTAAGGATGGCACTCATACACCATATGTCTGGTGAATGTGTGAAAACCGAGTTGGATTTATTCACAGTCCCCTTCACACAGACATCTATTGAGAAAAATATGTTGAAATACCAACCCTATCAGCAATATCAGACCCAGCCCCTCTGGAGTTTCTTTATTGCTGGAAATGCTGAAGATTACATTGATCTGAACAATAGTTTGCTGTACCTACGTGTAAAAGTCACTAAACCGGATGGGGCTAATATTGATGCCAGAGCACGTATTATCAACTACCTGATAGCCACCCTATTTTCACAAGTGGACGTCACCTTGGGTGATCGTTTAGTTAGTCAGAGTAGCAACACATACCCCTACAGAGCTGTTATAGAGAGCATTCTGAATTATGGATGTGATACATTAAAGACACAATTTTCAGCCGGTTTGTTTTTCAAGGACACCGCAGGCCACATGTATGTTACGGACCCTGCAGGAGACAACAAAGGACTTATTAAAAGGGCTGCCTATTCAGCGAGTAGTACAATATTCGAAATGATCAGCCCTGTTCATAGCGATATCTTCTTTCAAGAGAAACTTATGTTAAACTGCGTGGACATAAAGGTTAGGATGGTACGCTGTAAAGACACGTTTTGTCTTATGGGGGCAGGGGATGTGCGTTATCGTCTGCACATAGTATTAGCATCGCTCTTTGTCAAGAAAGTGAGTATCACCAGCCGTGAAACTAGGACACGCTCAAGCGCTACTTTCAACCAATGCAAAGTACCCAATTGATAGGGTGTGCATGAAGACTTTTAGTTTACCTGCGGGGAGTCGTGTTTGTAACAATTTTTAGGACCCCTACCAAAACGCATGTCGTCGGATTGGTGGACAATGACAGTTTTACATGAAGTTATACAAAAAATCTGTTTAATTTCAAACATTATAATTTGGAGTTAATGGCTATGTATGTGGACGATCTACACTTTCCTAGCAAACCATTCCAACCAGATTACACATCTGGATCAGCTGTGCGTCAATATTACTAATTGGCCCTAGCATCAGGAAAACACCTAAAGGACCAAGCCATGGCTATTGACCGGTCTGACTTCTTACACAGCTATGCTTTATGCATTCAACTGTGCACCGGATGAGGAATGCAGTCAGCACCTATCCCTGATTAAGTCTGGGGATGTGTACGACTCGAGATGAGGTTCAGTCAAGCACTACCCCAAACGATTAAGTTGGTTGTTTATTAAATTTTTGTCCAATCAGATGCTAGTCATGGTAGACTACTATTACGAAACATTACCCAAACAGATGAGAAATTAATACCGCAGAGTTGACAGGCGTGGTGTGCTGGCATGCGGCCAACTACCCGGTGGACCTGTCAGAGATGTAGCATCAATGACAATTTTTTATGCGCAACTAATCACTCCTGAGAACATTGGCTGGCTATTTACATCACAGACGACGGCGTCGGAAGGTGTTAATACAATTTTGGAAACTCCCCAGATGTTATGTATTTTCCAAGTCAATCAAGGCTTTTCTGCAAACCTGTGAGTGTGGAATACAGCTCAAAACAAGTTCAGGATGTGATTTTGACCACTTGTGGACAACATTGTGTGTTCTTTCTCTATCAAATGACAAAAGGTCTGAGTAACAAGGATGTTATGTCTTTTCATACTGATGATTTATGAAAAAATTATATGTTACTCTCCAAGTTTGTATCTAGGATGTATCAGAGTAAGCGTGATAGACAAACGTTTAATTGTATACAGCATGCTCGATCTTGTGAATCATTTAATTTGTGTCATGGTTGTTAAATAGACAGTTAAAAGTATATTTTAGGCCTGTTTTATTATTCAAAAATAAAGGCTATTGTAAATCAACATTGATGTTTAGGTAGTATTATTCATACAACAAATAGTCAAGGCAAAAACATAAAATTAAAACAAATAAAAAAAAAACACCTTGAAATGGAAGCAAGTTTGTGGGGTCCATGGTAGGGGATACAAAGAATGCTTTGGTTGAATGATAATCATTTGCGGGGGGAGTGGTATTGGAAGTAGGTGCCCGTGGTGTGGCCAAATAATCTAGTGTGTCACCTGGCATTCGTTTATACAAATTGATTTTACGCCTTACAAGCTCATTTTGAATAGTTGTAAAAGGCATGGTGAGACATGCCATGGCCTCTAAGAACTCCCCCCACTCCAAAGGCGTTCTAGGGTCAGCAATTTTGGTGGTTGCTGTCACACTTTTAACCAGATCCAACAGGTGCGAACCCTTGATTATCTCTGCTTTGAAAATTAATTCACCATTTGAAATCCATGAAGTCAAATCTTTAGACCTGAGCATTCTACTTAGAATATCCAAAATTTCATCAACGAGGTTAACATTTCGATCAGCAGTTTGATTAGTCTCAGTCATGTTTACTACATCAGCCCCAGTCTCAGACACGGGTAGACTTAAACTCAGTGTATTTGTGTCAAGCTCACCCTGTCTAACAACAGTCAAGAATCTTTGTAAAATAGCAGAATATCTTTTAGCTTTTTCATGTAAATCCATATCAGTCCATTTCCATGTTGTTTAACCGCATCTTGATGCAATTAGACTGGTTAGGTACTGCTACGCTTAGTAACGGTAGTATAAAACCTCCAGACTGATGGTTTTTCTTATCTTTGTGACTAAAGTGTTCTTTCTAGACAATGTTGGATTTTTCACTCTTCACTTCACACAGCTGCAATTCTGTCAAGGGTATATTACCACGCCTTAGATATAGAGCAATTTCACATAGTGATAAAATGAGGTCTGTGGAAGCGGTTTCGAAAATAACTTTTCGTTGACTCTGCGGTGCCTTAAATAGCATCTTCAGCAGTGGGAGATTTCTACGAATGCGTTTAGACATGATCAAACTTTCTTAGGAATGTACATAACAGGCCAATCCCCAGAAAACAATCCTATTCTCAGACGGTAGTCTTACCGTGTTATAGCCTTAAAGTCTATAAGTAAATAACCAAAGGGTGGGTGTGTTGCATCTTTAAAACTCTCCATGAAGAACCAAGAAAGGCAGGGGTATATTTATCTTCCTACCAATCTGCTGATTGTCACGTGGGTTTTTAAACAAGATGAGATCATTTGTGTTCAAGTTAATAGTTCTACTAGATTTGCCTTTATCAAACATGTTTTGGACAAGGTACAGTGGATATAAAAAGTCTACACACCCCTGTTAAAATGCCAGGCATTTGTGATGTAAAAGAATGAGACAAAGATAAATAATGTCAGAACTTTTTCCACTTTTAATGTTACCTATAATGTGAACAATTCAATTGAAAAACAAACTGAAATCTTCAAGGAGGAAAAATGAAAAATAAAAACGTTACAATAACCTGGTTGCATAAGTTTGCACACCCTCTTATAACTGGGGATGTGGCTGTGTTCAGAATTAACCAATCACATTCAAACTCATGTTAAATAGAACTCATTACACACCTGCCATCATTTACAGTGACTCTGATTAATCACAAATAAAGTTCAGCTGTTCCAGTAGGAGTTTCCTGACATTTTCTTAGTTGCATCTCAGAGCAAAAGCCTTGGTCCGCAGAGAGCTTCCAAAGCATCAGAGGGATCTCATTGTTGAAAGATATCAGTCAGGAGAAGGGTACAAAAGAATTGCCAAATTATTAGATATACCATGGAACACAGTGAAGACAGTCATCATCAAGTGGAGAAAATATGGCACAACAGAGACATTACCAAGAACTGGACGTCCCTCCAAAATTGATGAAAAGACAAGAAGAAAACTAGTCAGGGAGGCTTCCAAGAGGCCTACAGCAACATTAAAGGAACTGCAGGAATTTCTGGCAAGTACTGGCTGTGTGCTACATGTGACAACAATCTTCCGTATTCTTCATATGAATGGGCTATGGGGAAGGGTGGCAAAAGGGAAGCCTTTTCTTACAAAGAAAAACATCCAAGCCTGGCTGAAGTTTGCAAAAACAAACATCAAGTCCACCAAAAGCATATGGGAAAATGTGTTATGGTCTGATAAAACCAAGGTTGAAATTTTTGGCCATAATTCGAAAAGGTATGTTTGGCACAAAAACAACACTGCACATCACCCAAAGAACACCATACCCACAGTGAAGCATGGTGGTGGCAGCATCATGCTTTGGGGCTGGTTTTCTTCAGCTGGAACTGGGGTCTTAGTCAGGGTGGAGGGAATTATGAACAGTTCCAAATACCAAGCAATTTTGGCACAAAACCTTCAGAC
>JACXGI010007495.1:22562-37360 GCA_016801175.1 Esox masquinongy
GGCTTCACCAGAAGAAGATTAACGTTTTGGAATGGCCCAGCCAGAGCCCAGACCTGAATCCAATTGAACATCTGTGGGGTGATCTGAAGAGGGCTGTGCACAGGAGATGTCCTCGCAATCTGACAGATTTGGAGCGCTTTTGCAAAGAAGAGTGGGCAAATATTGCCACGTCAAGATGTGCCATGCTAATAGACTCCTATCCAAAAAGACTGAGTGCTGTAATAAAATCAAAAGGTGCTTCAACAAAGTATTAGTTTAAGGGTGTGCACACTTAGGCAACCAGGTTATTGTGAGTTTTTTATTTATTTTTTTTCCCCCTCAAAGATTTCAGTTTGTTTTCTAATTAAATTGTTCACGTTATAGGTCACATTAAAGGTGGAAAAAGTTCTGACATGATTTATCTTTGTCTCATTCTTTTACATCACAAGAACCTGGCATTTTAACAGGGGTGTGTAGACTTTTTATATCCACTGTAGATGGCACTAAGGTTACTGTGGTGTGAATATTGTGTGGAAACTCTCTCCATCTCCAAACACTCTGATGCACTTTTCATTAAATCGTCAATAATTAAAAGGTTGTTTTTCTGAATCGTAACAGACTGTCATCACACAACGATGCTGGTAAACCTATAAAAGTTCTCTCTCAACTTCAACATTTCGTCATACAACGGTTGCCAACACGAATAAACCCAGACTATATTCTGAATTTCTTTGGAGAAAACAACATCAGCATTATCCAGCAACATCTTCAGAAAATACATTTTACCCGAGTTACTGGGTCCGCTAATGACACAGCTGAATGGTTGTTGTAATCGTCGGGTCAAATCCACTACGGTCACTATCCATCCTAGAATGTGATTTAGTACCCATAAAGCCTTGTGCTGTAATCGGGGAGCAGTACACGCTTGTTGTATACAACTCTGAAGCACTTGGACACTACTCTGTTTTTCAATGTGAACGCTCTTTTATCTCTAGTAATTGTGTCTGCATTAGCAAGGACATGGTCATCAGCACCACCTTCGCCTTGTACAAAGTTATCAACCAGTCTTGTTAGCGTCTCCAAATTCACAATACCCAAGTTTTAGCTGTTGAGTGTAATGCTTTTTGCTTTGAGACAGGTCAGACCTTTAACGGTTTTGTAACCGTATGTTTTTGGGTCACCACTAAGAAATTGTGCGATGCTGTCTCAATCTGGTAACTCATCGATCAAGTCACCCAAGAACAAGCCTAGTGGGGGCACCCAATCCCCGTGGCATGTGACAAAGATCACTGAATCAGTGTCTGTGAAGAGCACACGTCTATCCAACTTCTCCAAGAGTGAATACAACTTGAGTCTAGCATAAGCTGTTGTGAAAGCAGCAATAAAAATCTTGCCTTTACTTGTTTGATTGGTGTCTGTTTTGTGTAACACCACTGTACCATCGCAACTGTGTCTGAGATGAAAGAGGAATTACTAACTTCTATTTCACTGGAAAAAATGTAGTGGCTAAACTCCTCCGGATCTGTGATTAACATTTTGTTCATAAGGTTAATCCACTCACCCGTCTTACCCCAAAGACTATTCATTGCCTATTTAGCCAAAGATCGCCTAGCACTGTTTACAACATTGATTTCCTTGTCAAGCTGCACACCCTCCTTTTCATGATATTCATGAATATGCTGTTCTTTAGCATCATCTTCAACCACTGATGGTGGGAAGCCGCTAGCTTCCTGCTTGTGCTTCAGGAATGTTCTCATGTAATCTGCAAAAAATTATCTGATGTCCTGGTGAAATCCCAGACTTTGAGTATTTTCACAATGCGATAACCTTTCTCAATAGCTTTAACCAGCTCAATAGAAACCCAGGTACCAGTTAAAGCTCTTTCTGAATCAGTATGTGAACAATCACTCACCTGGTTTTCAGTTTAATCTACACAAGGGAAAGAACAGTTTACCACCGACCCTGTGCGGTAAAAGGGCCTTTCGGTGGACACACGGTAGCTCTAATAATACCAAAGTAGGTTTCTGGTAGTTTGAAATCTTGAAAGATTATGTTTGGGTGCCCAATCGGATAAGTCGTTGGTACGAACACCTGAAAAGAGCATCTCGAGGGTCAAGGTGCACTGAAGTATCAAAGGTCTTCAAGAAAGCTTGGACATCTGCAGATGTGTTTTTTAGCTGATTCCACTCACACTCCCATATGTCCTGAACATGTATGTTGTGTTGTTCTTTTAAAGCTTTTGTTGATTCATTGTTGGTGCATCAACCCACACTGAATCTTTGTCAACGGGTTGATGCTTGTTGAACAATGACACTGGGTGACCGTGCCAGAAACAGCCTAGAAATTCATAGGCTGTGCACACACCATCGCGTTCAGCATATCCATCAACATAGTATACCCTGATTTTCATTTCAGCCTGGTTCAGGGCATGCTGTATCGATATATTCTCATCACAGGCCAGATATTCAAGCCACTGGATTGAGCTGTTTGAGAATGTCTTCTGACAACAATTCTACTTGTCTGAGGGGACCAATGCAATTGTGTCCTTGGTAAGGAATCTGTTGCAAAAGACTTTCATGCAAGCCGAAGCAATCATAATTGATCGGAAAGGGTCAACACCACCACATTCCAGGAACTCAAGTCTGTACTGCATACAACCCTCTCTCAAGATGACCACATCATTCACGCAGTAAGCCTTTATTTCATCCTTCATGACAAAGGTGTCTGTGGAAACTGTTTCGTACCATTGCCAAAACTCTTTTCCTTTAGCCATCATGGAATTCACACTGTAGTAATGTAGTTCTGGATGGGGTCCAACACAGTTCTCATTCTCCTTGACATTAAACTTGTAAGGAAAGTAGCCTTTTTTCAAATCCTTAAAACCCATAGCACGTAGCAAATGACTATCAATGTATCTCTGATTGAATGTGCTGTCTGTAAAAATCATGACCTTGCTACCATTAGCAATAAGTGTTGCACCAATACCGTTGTTAACAAGGTGTTCCATCAAGATGTAACCATCAAAACCTTTCGAGTGGTGTGCTATAAAGGTGTAGTCAGTATATTTTGGTTGCCTAAACTTTTGGAAAAAAGCAGCAACACAACCATCTCCGGCCGAACATCACATCTCGTTATCAAAGCTTATTGCACACACAAAATTTGCGGTGTGTACACTATTTACAGGATTGGCAATTGTCTCAAAATCATAAAATATGTAGCGCTCACTGTGGTCCTCGGTTTAGAGGGTTTAATGAAACATTAATGATTAATTCCAACAGTCAGAGCCACGTTACAATTGGGACACATGTTAGCCATGCACTTGTGCACTTTATAGTTGGTAATACTAATGGTATATTGATAACCACAATCGACACAGTATTTCTTCTGGTCACACCTGCTAACCCAACGACCTGCACCTTTGTAGAACTTCAAGCCTTTATGATGACGGTAACAAAAGTCGTAATAACATATCCGCTTACAATCTGGGCACTGCTTTGTGTTCCGAGGCAATGTGTATGAAGACATACACTACAGCTGTGTTTACAACCGTGATCACAGCGGGTGTTAAAACCTGTATAACACCACTGACAGACATATGGCACCCTGAGAAAATATTTCAGGTTCGTGATGCCATAGAAATGGTTGTCTGGTAAGTACATAAAGACAGTTCTAGGATGTTGGCCCTCGCTGTTTTGAAACTTAGTAAAACATCGCGGGCCATGTGAAAAATTTTACACCCTGTCATTTGTTCTAACCGGGCGATATCTGTGAATGTCACACAATCATCTAACGCTAAACCAGCCTTTGTATGTAACTCATGAGCACTAGCCACGACCACATTATACGTGTACTGTGAGTTCAACATACCCATCAAACAAATTGAAAAGCATGTAGAATCATTAATCAACACCTCATATAAATGCCTTCTTTTTCTTGCGATAATCTGATCTAGCAATAGTGTTTGAGCCCTACGTTGCGCCCCCACCCTCACGGTTGTTGACAATTTGCACCACTAGCTCTAGTGATTCATCAACCAAAAGCTCTGCATTACTCTGCATAACACTTTTGAGTAACTCCCCAAACGTGTGTTCATTAGATTCATCAGCTCTCATGGTCGCATGTACCAAGGAGATCAGAGATTCACCAAACAACTATATCTGTAGACGATCAGCGGGGTCCTAGTACAAAGTCTGAAGCTCTAACAAAGTACCCAAGCCTTCCATAACGCGAGCATAGAATGTGCCAAAATCATCAACTTCAACAATATTTTGGAAATTTACAGACTGTCATAATTCCACATTTTCAAATTGATTCCGTTGTATCACTCATCACCGTCACCGTTCTGTGTTAAAGATCTGAACCTTTCAAAGTGACCCTGGTGCCGACATGCGGGATCTTTTCGCTGTATTGTGAGTATTATCTATGGGGGTACTGCTGTGTGCACTTGTGTTAGGTACGGTCTGTTGGATACGTGTTGAGGTTAATGGTTGTTCAGTGTCTTGTCTGTTTTTAGCGCAATCTTTCGCCATTTCTCTAGCTTAATGTGTAAATAATAATCCACTTACAGGTTAAAATAATTTTCTAACTCAAACATACATTTACATGCATCAGTTTTGATGAGTTGACTGTAAAGATGTATGGCCTTCAGCTTTCAAGCATTGTGTAATGGGGTAACTATGAAACTGACGCTGCACAGCCACAAGGTGGGGGGTTCCGTAACTGAAGCCATTATGTTGTTGTAGTAGTCTCCAACATCACCCACTCCACACTGTTGGTTGATATACAGAGTACGAAGATTCAGCTATATGCAGATTGAACATTTCAAAACACAGCTGAAAATGTCTGTGAATGTTTACACTTACACAAGAAGCATCGGTTCACGACATTGCGTAAAATCACAACTGCGCGGTCCAGCTGACACCAATGTTGGTTACTTGGTCTGAAATAAAAATAATAAGGGTTAACAGAAGACCAAACGTATACAGGTATTTAAAGCTGATGATTGCTAAATGTTAAAAGGCTACTTACCAAGGTCTGAAGGTCCAAAAAGGTGTTTTCCAAACAAGGCTGTGTTGAATTCCACTCACCCCTAAACCACAAATATAAAACAGACAATATGAAAGACAGATAAAAGCTTAACATTTGGATTGCTCCATCATTTTCATTATGTAATTGTTTTATACATTCTTAAAAAGTTCAAATGTGTCCTTTGTTAGCTTTTGAAATTGCAACACAATTCAAAATAATTATTTGAAATAAAATAACTTGTACTTACTATGTAAAGTACAAGTTTACATGAGTAGGAGTTTCGAGCGCCTACTCAGCGCTCGAAACGGCAGATGTCTTCTGTGGCAGTCGCGGATTTAATAATGACAACACAACCGGTACACCTCTTAACTTTGTCATTGGTTACACGTCACCGTTCATCACTTTAGAACTATATTGTTAACATTAAATAAAATTGTGATACGGATAAAGCAAAACTTTTTATTTCAGGTATTTGTTTACATTTGACACCCAGTTACATTGATTGATACTTCCGGTCCGGTAGAAAGCCCGTTCTCATTAGTTATCACGTCTTTGCTGTGACATCACATCATTTTATTTTATCTACTAATGACAATCTCATCCACTTTCATACACCAGCCAGCGTTTATCTTATTATTCAAAACAACATTTAACACACATAAGTCCAAAATATAGCATGCAATGGTAAAATTGCCTGTTAAACAATTTTACCATTGTGTAGAAAACTTTCTGCAAAAACATTCTGCAATTAAAAGTGCTTTATATTTTTATGCTTAAAAATAAAAAACAATCAGGCATACTAACAAGAAACCAGGCAAGCCTAGTTCAGCCAGCCCGCAATAAAAAGAGATGATCGCTGTTGCCCTCCCTGAGGCAAACCCGGGTCTCCCACGTGAGAGGCTGTGTCTTTAACGACTGCACCAGAGAGCAATACATTTTCCGGGTGTCGGTATGGCCTCTTGACATTATATAATTTTGTCACGCAGTAACATTACGCAGTTTTAATATTTAGCTAGACACCATTAAGCAGTGTTAAACTGAGTAACGTTTCTTGTTAAGTTTACCTACACCACAAATAGCATCTATGAAATGTATGACTTTTGCCACTGACAGTTTTAAAAGCTTATTAGTCAGTAATATGTTGCTAGACACCATTAAGCATTGTGTTAAACTGAGAAACGTGTCTTATTAAATTTACCTCCACCACAAATAGCATCTATGAACTGTATGGCTTTTGCCACTGGCCGTTTTAACAGCTTGTTAGCCATTCATGAATGACATTGATACAATAACTATCAATATAGGTGACGATATCTGATTTTTCGTTAAGTGAAAAGATGAGAGAATCGTGTAGCGAGCGAAGATTTTGTCTATCCTGAACAAATCCTAATACATAATTCAAAAATCCACCAGAAATAGTCACAATATAACAGTAAACTGTTTTATTTTAGGCTTCGCATAACGTAGCCTAGCTACTGAAGGTTGTAGCCAGCGAAGTTTTTGTCTATCCTGAACAAATCCTCTTTTGCCACTAGCCGTTGTAACTGCTAATTAGCCATTCGTGAATGACATTGATACAGTATCTATCAATATAGGTGACAATAACTGACTTTTTCGTCAAGTGAAAAGATGAGAGAATCGTGTAGCCAGTGAAGTGTTTGTCTATCCAGAACAAATCCTAATATCCACCAGAACTGTTTTATTTTAGGCTTCCTATAACGTAGCTACTGATTGTTGTAGCCAGCAAAGTTTTTGTCTGTCCTGAACAAATGCTCTTTCCCACTGGCCGTTTTAACAGCTAATTAGCCATTTGTGAATGACATTGATACAGTATCTATCAATATAGGTGACGATAACTGACTTTTTCGTCAAGTGAACAGACGAGAGAATCGTGTAGCCAGCGAAGTGTTTGTCTATCCTTAAGAAATCCTAATATCCACCAGAAATTGTATTTTAGGGTGTAGCTATAACATCGCTGGCTACAACCTTCTGTAGCTAAGTTTTTGTCCGACCTGAACACATCCTAAGGCATAATGTGTTTTGACAAGGGGTAGTCAGTCAGTCAGGCACTCACTCAGTCAGTAAGAGACATTTGCTCTTCTAGGCCGGCTCCGCTTATGCGGTCCGGCAAAAACGACATTTAGCATCAAAGTGTTTGTCCAACCTAGCAAGACAAACGCCTAGCAGTGTTGCCAACTTTCACGAGACAAACAAGCAACCGCAGCTTCATAAACAAGCCCAAAACAAGCCCAATATTGTACAAGCAAATAATTCTTTACAAAAAATAATCAAATGTCAACAACGCATATAGGGTGTGCAGGCACTTTCCACTCATCTCTGATCACCTGCAAGCAGAATATGAAAGAGGAGACATAGAAAAGGAGAGGACAGGAGCACTAAGGGGGAGCGTAAAGAACATTAGGACATGTAACTACTATTAGTAGGCTATATATGAGTATGCTATGTTATGCTTGTTTTCTGTTAAAAACTGTAATAATAGATTCTGCTTTGCAGTATCTGCACAGAGGTTTAGTGTCATCACCGACCACTTGATGTACACAGTCTTTGTTGTACTTTTTGCCATACTTAGACCACTTTGTTGGCAGCATCATTTGTGGAAATGTATCTAGTGCTATGTCATCAATGCTGACTCATTACTGCTGTACTAAGTGTTTATAATATTCAATACTTCTACCATACAGTTCATACTCCCCATCCTACTCTTTCAAAAATTAATACTCGTTTACATTGTTATGTATATTATTGCCATACTTGCCCTATCTATCATTTCAATACCACTACCAATATTGCTGATAGTTTGCAGTACTCTTTCTAAACTGCTGCTAGTGTACAGTGTTATGTATATTATTGCTTTCTCTTTTTGCTATATTTTTGCTGTGTATATATTTTTTTCTTAATTCTCGCTACATAGTTGTAGTGTGCTATGCCACCATTCATAAGCTTATTACATTCATATGTATCGATAATATTCAATAATTCTACCAAATTGCTGCTAGTTTACATTTTTATATATATTACTGCCATACTTGCCATATCTATAATGTTCTACAATTAATTGCTGCTAGTTTACAGTACACTCTTTTAAACTGCTGCTAATGTACAGTGTTATGTATATATTTTTGATTATATATACTTCTTAACTCTATACTTCTTAAAATATAACTCTGGCTATATTTTTGATTATATATACTTCTTAACTCTTACTACGTAGTTGTCGAGTGCCATGTCACAATAATTTTATTGTTCAGGATGACGCTGTGTTGTTTGGTGCATTTGACAAATAAACGTTGAAACTTGAAACATCGTTTGGAATTCTAACTTGATTTTTCGGCAATGGGAGGAGGGGGCAGGATAGGTCCATGTCAGGATTTGTAGTAGAGCAAATTACACAGCACTAATATTATTGTGAGGCTGTGAGCAGACAGTGTCAATCAATACATTTAGGGAAAGTAGCGACCATAAATGTAAAAAAACAAAGTCGCTTGTCAGATTTTCCTAACAAGCAACCATATTTTTAAAACAAGCCCAAAAAAACGCAACCTGTGACCTGTGATTATTTCAAGCGACTTAAAAAAAAAAATAAACCCAAAGTTGCTTATTATAAACGGACTTGGCAAGTCTGAAGCCTAGTTATTAGCTAACCCCTTTCAAATTAATTTGTTTAGGATGTTTTAGAACATCCTGTTGTTTTAGATGTTTTAGTCTCTTGTCAACTGTAGGTTTTTTTATATTGTCAAGTCCATACCCAATGTCTTTTGATCGGACAATCTGTTTATAGGCAACAGTGCCATCTTTCTGTTTTGATTCAAGCAGTAATCTAGGTTGCTATACTTTGCTGGACATAGCCGATCAGGCAGGCATTTATCTGATGAATGTATTTTTGCATTTTATAATGTGATTGTACATCCAAAATGCACTGTTTAGGCCTGTTGTACATCAGACTAAAGATGATGCTTTTGCAAAACGTGTCTAATTTCTATTCATTCAATCATGTGTATCTGAACTGAGCTAATCTGCTAAACCCCTTGAATGTAAACCTACTGTCTGGTCCATTTTTTTGGTGCACAAACATTGACTCTGACGCTTTAGCTCAAAGCTAAACTTTTCTACTCAATTGATGTCAACAAAGCTAATCAGACAATGGTAGACAACAAATGTATATGATTTCATTTATTTAACCACTTAAGTAGCTTTTACAAGAATCAATATACCTGTATATCTAACTAAATCGTATGTCACTGGTAGAATGAAGTGTTACATTTCTGGATTAAGATATGGCAACGAGTGAAACACCAAGTCTCCTCCCCCAGGTCCCTTGTATCCTTTCTTTGCAAACAAAACATGATCATGGTATTTTCCACAATGATAGAAATAAAACTGAAGTCCACCGACAATTCACGATAATTGGCCAGCTAGGGAAACTCTCACCTCGCGTAGCTTCTGGAGTTCACGCCCACCCCGACGTCATCACCAAAGAACACAAGCTGTGTGAATGGCTGTAGGAAATAGTTTGCTAGTGCTGTTTGGATTGACCAAGTTGCGCAGGTTGTTTGGTCACTGTACAGTTTATAAAATCGATGCTACCGCGACAGATTACTAAATGTAGTTTGAAGTGTTTTGGAGTAGTTTTCTGCTTGCAATGCAGCTTTGCTCTAGTGGGACACAGTTTCCATTCATGAATTTGGACGATACTAAGAATGATGATTACAGCCTGGGAATAATGGATGGTTGGAAAAAAATGACTCTACGTCCATTCCAGACTAACTTTTGGTAAGTCATATTTTGGGTAAATATGATTTATCCCTTTAACAAGCCCTTACCTACAGAATCAGGTGAGCTAATTGAGGGCTAAAACTGTGAGGGTCCCCAGGAGAGGGTTAAGAACCACTGCATTAAGCTTTCGCATGCTATGGAATGACTGAAAGGTGAGTTGAACTGTAAACTTTCTTTTCCTTTGTATAAAACACAAAACCATGTTGCATTTCATAGATAATATTACTTTCCTAATCTGTACATTAAAATATTTAGTGTGACACTTCATACAGCTAAATGTCATTGTTTTTATGTATTTGCAGATGTGATGCGGGATCAATCTTTTTCAACAGGCTGCTGCAAGAGCCTTTTGGGGTGCTGAGTTTGTGTAGAGCAAGGGTGTCCAAACTATTCCACGGAGGGCCGTTTGTCTGCAGGTTTTCGCTCTCTCCTTGTACTTGATTGACTAATTTATGTTACTAATTGGTTCGTTTCTACCCCCACCTGGTTGTGTAGGTGTGAACTGGGAACCAATTTATAGGAAAAATCAAAAACCCGCAGACACACGGCCCTCCGTGTAATGATTTGGACAGCCCTGGTCTAGAGGGATGGGCCCGAAATTCGGACCACTGCCTAAAATGCAGGGGTCACTGTCCAATAGAAAGCATACTGAGGGTTTCAGGCTTTGAGGGCGGGCTTGATGTTGTCAGACAATTTCCAATTTAGGAAGCCTAAAATCCTGTGCGATTGTTCGATGGTTTGTTAAAGTTTGCAGAACTCACTCAGGGAGTGCAGGTTGAGCTGGTCTGGTAGCTTGTCTAACAATTAGTTCTTTACTATAGCACTAGATGTACATTTCCACAAAGTTCTATCTAGCTCTAGCCTCACGAGACAAGACAGATCTCGCGAGCATTCATTCAAAAGCTCTGTGGATAAGTCTGGCCGTCGTGCTAACAAAAATGTCTGAATAATGGGGGGGTTCCAGTCAATAATTTGAATGACCTTGAACCAATCTTTCAACAACCAAACCAACAAGCCACATGTCATACTTAAGCTCTACAATTTTTCACTTAGTCGTCATCACATTTAAAAAACATACTGAAAGAGTGATGATTAGACCGCTCAGGATGGTAGACCCACATGCCTATTCGCCCAAGCCTGACTGATATCCGTTGAGCATTTAAACGTACGCTTGCGTGGTCTGTCTGGTCTCGCGAGGCTAATCTAACACTTTGCTGAGGGGAAAAAACTTAGAGATGTTATTTTGCTTGTTCTCAAAGGTGGGGTTTGTCAGGGAGATTTCTTGAACTGATGTATTCTTACTGAGTATTGAGTCCCCCATGTTTGGATAAGAAAAGGAATGTCGGTTGTGCTGCAACTGTTGGAAAGGAAGAATGAGGTGTTGAGGTAAATGTAAACCTTCTGTCAGGATGGGGGTAGATGCAGATCAATGAGTTTTAGGACAGGATAGAGGAAGACACACAACAGGAGATAGGAAGGATAAGGAACATATGTTGTTTTTATGGTACGACCATGCAGATTCTTACCCCCACCCATTCCTCTACTAAGTATTGAATGTACTTCCAAATGCTTTAGAGATTATTCACTGTTACCTTGTGACTTGTGTACTCTCTCTTTGCAAGAATAAACTGTTAATTGTGCAATTGAGTTTTCCTCTGTCTTACCTACCATTTTTGTAAACTGTTTGGACTTTTGAAACTGCCATCACCTTTGGGGGATCCTAATCCTGCTCGGTTCGAGGCTTTTTCCAAACAGGTTAACCGTGTATGGCCAGAGAGAGATCTCTGGAGCTCAAACCTCCCCCTGAAAGAGGGCTATCCTTTGAGGGGTTGAGTAGGAGTGCCTGACTGGAGCTGTGACTTGTGCCTGATCAGTACAGGTTTCCCGGGGAAATTTAATTTTGGAGGTAAGAACACAATTCAGTCGCGGTTAGACCGTTGGTTTAAAATTTGCAGTAAAGGTTGGACCTTTTATAGTATCTCACTTACGGGCTGATGAGCTTATTAACACTGTCATGGAAAAATGTATCGTCTTGCCAAAAAGGATGCAACAACTCAAAAAGATGCAATAACTCAGGAGTTTGTGGATTCAAATTAGACTTTTAATGAGCAATCATAAAAGCCGAGTTGACCTGCAGGAACAACTGTCTTGCCAACCCGGGACACACATATTTATACAGTGTTATCTTGCATAACCTTCCTGGCCACTCCCTTATGCTAATTCTTTGGCGGATCTTTCTCCCCATCCGCCACTATTGTTTCTCAACCTAACAAGATCCTTTTCTTGTTAAATATTGGTGGTGCAGGCTTCAGGGATTTGTATAAAAATAATAGAGCCATTAGGGCTCTACACATTCATTATTACTTGCTTATCCCCAGACAGTCATTAACAGTGATTATGTTTATATATTCCTGATACATTGATTACTGTAACCATATTGATTCTGTTACTGTATTGTGATTCATTGTATTCTCTCTCAAGTGCCCATTGATTATACATGCCCATTGATTATACATTCATTCATAAAGGGTGATAGTTCAGAAACACTCCTATGTCAAACCTCTATACTCTTGCCCTATATATTCTATAATGCATGCTAGGCACATTAATTGAGATAAAATTGATTTACTGGGTAAATCGGGAACATGGGTAAGTGCGGCAGTAAAACATTGATAGTCCCTCGTAGTTACTTTGGACCAGCAGAGATAATGAAAGATAAGTATGGTGTGTGGACATGTGAACAATTGTGACTTTGGGAGTTTTTGGGCTTTCCGGCAAATGGCAGCTTTAGCCAAAGACAGTTGCATGGGTTGAAAGAGAAGTTGGAGGAATACGAGCAAGGGAAAATTAAGAAAATACAGAAAGGGATACATAAAGTTGATTGGAAAGTTTATAGTATCTGGAAAGAATTGACTGATAAAAGATTTAAGCAGTGTAGTGTAGGGACTACTGATCAATGTGTTCTGGCTTCTCATACTAAAGTGGATGCAGACCTTGACTGTCCTTCTGGCCGGCCCCCATCCTATACTGCTGCTCCACTACGAAAGTCCACAGCAGTTCCTGAACCTCGGGCAGAAATACCACCGTAGTTGTCTCAAGATAGTCCCCCACCTGCCCGGAAGATTTTCCTTTTGCTGGGAGGACCAAGAGCGCCACACCGTTCGGGCAGCCTGAAGGTCTGTTCCCGATGGTAGAAGTTGCGAATCCAGTCGTAGGAGGTGACGACTATGGTGGCCAGCTGACCTGAAAGACATGGCCGCCTCGCTACCCAGAAAGAAAAAGGAGGAGAGGAATTCACTTGTGTATTTCTCCAGATGCTTGAACAATATAAACCAAATATAGTCGAAGTGGAAATGGTAATGATGAAGGCACTACAGCTGAGATGTGAAAGGGTGAAAGGAGACTGGCCCGTGCAGAATGCCCCATACCTGGGACGCTAATTCTCAATATAGATTAACAATCATGGCGCTGTCTGGACAGATAGGTGCCTTTTTCCTGAGACAGATGAACTGGGAATAAATGTCTGACTGCAAACAGAAACAGGGAGAAAGAGTCACGGACTATCGTAATAGACTTGAGAAAGTATTTGAGATTCACAGCGGGATGGGCTAATTCACAACCAGATGGGGCTAATGATTCTCCCTGGGAACAACAGTGTAAGATGAGACTGGTTGCAGGTCTGCTCCCAGATTTACAGAAACATGTGAAGAAGTACTGCGTGGCTTTGGATGAGGGCCGCACGGAAATTGTATGGCCGTATATCAAGCATGCTGAAAAAGTCTATGAGGGCCAAGAAGATAAGAAAAAAGACGATAAAGGGAAACGTGAAATGAAATTACAGATGGCCCAACTAGGTTTCTACAGCGGCTACAACCAAAGAGGCCGAGGACGTGGTAGAGCTAGAGGACGACCACAGAACCGAGGCAGAGAATGAGGTTATGTTACCCGCTACAACTCTGACAATGCCTGCCTCCGCTGTGGTTCGACTGAACATTGGGTTCGCAATTGTCCTGAAAAGGACATGAGAGAAGATGGCCAAAGGAACAGAGACAATTTCCGATGGATTTACGATGAATAATCCAAGAGAAACACGTAGAAACGAGAACCACCATGAGGAGGGGTTTTCACGGTCAGAAGGGGCAGGACAGGACGCATCTACTGTTGAGATCAATCCATTACATGACCCTGCATATATTGATGTAATGCAGACACTTAATGTCCAAGCATTTAGAGAACATGTAGAGTACCAAATTAAACCCACAATGTTTTTTACAATTAATGGTAAACAGATTTTTGGTTGATTCTTGAGTGGGATATTCTGTCGTTAGAGCCCAGGAATAGGACCCGCTTCTGAAATTGAGTGGTAGAACTATAATTACATTAGGGGCTAGTGGAGAACAGACCACTGAGCGATTTACTACCCCTCTGTCGGTTGTAGATGACAAGGGTCAGCGTTACCCAAAACATTAATTTCTGTTTTCCAATTGTTGTCCAGTTAATTTGTTAGCGAGAGATTTGATGACACAGTTAGGGATGACGTTAGAATGTTCAGACAAAGGCATACAAATTTAACGTACTGTCTTACAAGCAGTTCGACACAGTGTGCAGCCTGTTGATTATTGTTATTTGTGGGATTTAGAAAGAACAGGGCCTAGAGCTGTTTCACAGGAGTTGGTTAATAAGGCGATGAATAGAGTAGGAACTGATTCAGCACAGTTTATGGATATGGGCGACTTGCATTGTTCGGCGAAGGTTTCAGAAAGTCAGGATGTTGGTTTTGAGAAAGTGTGGCTTGAAGATGGTGTGGGGCAATAGTATTAAGATAACATGCAAGTCTGCTAGAGGCTAAGTAGAACTAAGAGATATTGTAACTGCATTAGAGGAGGGGGTGACAGGATCCTTATCTCAATAGAATAGCTGGGAGCAAGAACAGACCACTTTGGAATTCGGTAATAAACTGGCAGAATGCCAAATAAGGGAAAAGACGCTAAAGCTAG
>JACXGI010007496.1:0-37161 GCA_016801175.1 Esox masquinongy
TAATTTTCTGAGATACTGAATTTGGGATTTTCATTAGTTGTCAGTTTTAATCATCACAATTAAATGAAATAAACATTTGAAATATATCAGTCTGTGTGTAATGAATGAATATAATATCCAAGTTTCACTTTTTGAATGGAATTGCTGAAATAAATCAACTTTTTGATGATATTCTAATTATATGACCAGCACCTGTAGATCCCGAAATCGACCTGTCGGATGTCGGGTCTTCATCTGATTCTGATAATGAGCCGCCACCTCCAATGTCTGAGCCTCCTCGCAAAAAAAAAGAAACGAGCCAACGGCGACCCCAAATGCCACTGCAAGACACTACTGTAAGTCATCCTTTGATCAAACATTGACTCTGCTAATCAAATTTACATTTTTACATTTTGTTATTCATGTATGTCATGTTGTGGTAAGCAAGGAATTCAGAGGCAGGATGAACGGTGAAACAAGGGTTTACTAAGCTGAAAAGTGTATTACAAACAATTTGGGCTGAAACGGCTAAAACTGATACAAAGGAACAAGCGCACTAGGTGAGAAAAACAACGAATACACACAGACAATACTGGCAGACAATACTTCACAAAGACTCTGACAAACACAAGGGCAGTTATAGGCTGTAGTAGTGAGGATCCAGTGTGCGTAATGATGGGAAGTCTGGGGTGATGTGATGAGGAACAAGTGTGCCTAAAAGTGGACAGCCCAGGGTGTTCCGTGAATGCAGATATCCTTTGCAAACTGATCGTTGCAAACTGGTCGATAATGTCTCTTATTTTACCTTGTACATCATCAAAATGAGTTCAAAATGAAAACAAAATTCTAATGGAATTATTTTGAATAATTGGATTGTGTAATTTTCATTTTGTACATTTGAAGGGCCTAATAAATAAATTAAAATACTATAGCCTGTGTTCTTAGAAATAATTGTTCTACAGTATGTATTATATTTCTTTTTTTTAGTTTTTTTTATGTATGATAAGACCTTCAGTAAAAACACTTTCTTGTATTTTTCATTAACCATTTAAAACAAACAAATTCTGCGATTCATAATTTTTTTGACTATTCTTTATAGTTTGATGACGACCCAGTACAACTGATGCTCTGGCTGGAAGGTGATGCTACGGAGGGGAATGTGTATGCTAATAGGGCCAATTCGTATGCTAATGACGTGAAACGGCTCTGGCTGATACTGTTAGTCTGAAAGGCCTGGCAGTTCTAGTGTTAAGAGAACATTAGATTATTCTCTGGTTAATTTAGCTATTATAAACTTACATTTTTGTAAATGCTTTCAGGGGTGACATGCTAGAATTCAATTTGACCAAGAAGGATTACTGAGAGAAAATGCTAATCTGAGTTGTTTCAACCCAAAAACACAACACAGAACCCACTGCCATTAAACTGAAAAACTGAGTTGTGATTCCGTACACAAGCCTCTCATTTAGAATAAGACACTATTGCTGACATGTTTTAGACATGATACCTCATGTTTCATCTCCCATTTGTTCGCATTTCCCACGCCTGTCAGCATATAGGGGGCAATATGTGCTCGGTCTATTGGTATTGGCAGCTATGATACCAATTGGCCAAGGGCAATTTTTTGTATAACAATCTCTGATTCGCACTTTGTAAACAGCATCTTGTCTGTGACAATTTTGTTGTTTTCATCTCAGCTTTCTCAGTTGCTTGCAAGGCTCGCAACTAACTTTTTGCCTCACGGCACCGTCCCGAAGTGTAATTTCAACTGTCCCAAACTGAACTTGACCCATCCCAAAATTAAAATACATTATTTTGTTTTACATTTTGAAATACCAACATGGGTTTAGGTCATTTGCAACACTTTTTAAGTAATTTGTTTATTTCTGACACAGACAGTTGACATTACATGCACCAAATATGTTTAGTTATTAATTATTTAATTTATTAATTGTACTCTAACTTAAACAACATAATATTCCATGGAGATGATGTTGAGATATCCTATTCCACAACTAGATGCCCGGTTAAACAACATAACACCACAATATAGCCTACTAAAAAGCATGTGTTCACCAGACTTCACTTTCTATGCTTCACCCACACTTTCATCCTATAGTAACTAAGAATAACGTCAGCCAGCAAAATATGTAGTTACCTGATCGTAGCTCAAACGTGTCTACCATACACTTGGGCGGCTAGCAAACAGATTTGTGTAGCTAGCTAGCGAAGTTGCCATAGCAACTCCTGGACTTACCATAGCAACTCCCGGAACACGCAACCTCAGTCGGCAGACGAAATCCACATTCAAATATGCCTAAATGCGCAACAATACAATGACTTTCATTTTTATAATGATTTTGCATTTACATCACCTAAATAATTACATAACGATGCCTAGCTAGGCATCATTGTTTCAAACCTGAACGTTTACATAGCCTCTTAGCTTTCTTATAGCCCATTGCCAGAAACTGACCATAGAAAAAAAGCAGATTATTTTGAAGACTCCTTATTTACCACGGAAATCTGCATTTCTTTCCTATTTGGTTTACAAAACGTTTATTGGGATGTCCAAAGGCAGTAAGGCACAATCCTATAGTTGCATATTCCCTGTTTCATTTCTTCCCATTAGCTATAGTCAATATATCCAACAGTCACATTACAAAAAAAGCTGGCATTAAGTGCGCATTTGCGAATGGTGTTCTCTCGATGCACCGCCATCTTCCAAATGAACGCATTGCAGTGCTTGTAATGTGACTTAGTAATTCATAGTTAATGAATTTTAAGCTAAATATGATGATTTAATCAACCTTGTGTTTAAACATGTATGTATGGAACCACTGGTGAATACATTTTGTATTTTTCTGGCCTATCATCCCGCAACCGTTCCAAAGTCTGTGTTGAACCGTCCCAGACATATTTTTTTATCGTCACCGAGACCACAGGACGTAGTTAATTTTGAGCCTGGGTTGCTCGTTTTGCTCTGTCGTTCTGCTACACTTGCCACTTCATTTAGAAAATTCACAATGTGCTGGGCAGTAGTTGTCTACATGTTTCAAGCTCCAACAACATGCTGGTGTCACAGTTTAATTCCTTGCCAAAAAACAGGTGGCTGTTTGTCTGGAGCCCTGACAGTAAAAGTAGCTTCTGTAGAAAGAAATGAAGGTGCCCCCCCCCCCAACACACACACACACACACACACACACACACACACACACCCAACATAAATTCCATTAAAATGTCCCTCTAGCCCCGAAAGCAGTCACATAGCAGTCTGGACTGAGTTGATCTGTCAGTGTACAACCCATTTAGACATTCAGCTGACTGACTAACTTACATTACACACTAATTGACATTTGTTTCACCCAATCAATTGGTATCTTCCCTATCATAGAAACCCTATGTTTTCAAGAAATCATCTATTATGTGTACTGAGACGCTTGACACTTTATAAGCACCATGAGTTATGTGGTATCATGAATAAGGAAACAAATTATTATAGAAGAATTTTCTTATCAGTCCTTCCCTAATAAGAAGCCTATAAAACTAGAAGCCCTGAGGCAGTAAACTAACAAAGGATTTTGGAATTTAATCATTCAAGTTACTCAAATTGTGACAGCCTTACGCTACAGCAAAATGTGTAGTAAGATAATAATGTAGAAAACTGGCTTTAAAACTGTAAAACTGTTGTATTTACCCCAAAGGAAGAGAGCAAAAGGTCCAAAATGAGGCCAAGCAGGGGCTATAACATTTTTGGTTTGAGTGTCCACAGCCACTACCACGCCCAGTCCCACATTTGCTTTGTCACCGCTGCAGAAATAATTCGTAGGGTAAACACTGCATACGCAAAGTGTATGTTGCCCAAGGGCTGGAAACCCCTCCGTAGAGACTGAAAGGCGTGAGAGCAATACAATTTGGTTTGACCAAACTGAGTAGCTCCAAGTTCACTGACATCCTGATTTCCAGGTCGTCAGCTAAAGGATAAAAACTAAAAAGAACAGAGTTATGATGAAACTGTGACAGAGAGAAACAGGTGATAAATAACTGATCCAGATGACCTATCTTCCCTCTTAAATCACACTGAATGTGTCTGTGTGTATTTACCAACAGGGTGAGTCAGCACCAATAAAAATCTTTCAGGAACTGCACACTAGCACGGACCGAGCCAACACTCAAGTCTTCACACACTAGCACGGACCGAGCCAACACTCAAGTCTTCACACACTAGCACGGACAGAGTCAACACTCAAGTCTTCACACACTAGCACGGACAGAGTCAACACTCAAGTCTTCACACACTAGCACGGACCGAGCCAACACTCAAGTCTTCACACACTAGCACGGACAGAGTCAACACTCAAGTCTTCAAACACTAGCAAGGACCGAGTCAACACTCAAGTTTTCACACACTAGCACGGACCAAGTCAACACACAAGTTTTCACACACTAGCACGGAGTAAGTCAGCACTCAAATCTTCTGCAGTCAGAGCAGTTTGAATACAGCCAAAGCCCGAACTCTTTGTGTGTGTTTCTTCGTGTGTACTTGCACCAAGCGAAAGAGTCAGCAACCAGAAGAGGAAACATGCATCCTAACAGTCTATGTACAGCCATTTATTTTGCAACTGCAGGCAGTTTTAAAGGCCTTTGTTAAAAAAAATAAAGAGGAGGAACCCCAATTTCTACTCCTACTTCATTTATTTGTCAACTAACAAAGCAATCTGCACTATTCTATACCCAGCAGTGGCATGGATAAGCGCTTTGCTATTCACTGTGTCTGCACAGGGGAGAATGTTTCTAGTTGAGACGATTGAAATGTTTCGTAGCATTGTAGTGGAAATGAAGGATTGTGTTGGGGGGGTTGTGACATGAAGTGGTTTCCGCGAAGTATAGGCCTGTTAAGCTAAAAGGTAGGCCAACCGATTTTTGTGACATAAAATGTATTAATAAGACACTAACTAGGTAAAACATCAGATTTACAAACTAGGTAATCATTAGCCTGAATAAAAGACAGACGACCATGATATCCTCCAGTCTATTTATTTATAGACGCTGTGTTGCATGACTTACTCTGTATGATTAAACATATTGCTAATAGCAGGAAAAAAATTAATGAATTAGTGGAGGAAAATAACACAGATGCAGATGCTTCCATACAGGTGTACTCCATGATACAATTAAGAAATGAACATCTTATCATGCTCTGTGGCAAAGATCCCTCCCCCAGTGTCACTGCAGAGACATTGTGGATTGTTGACGTGCTGTACACTGCTAGTCATCAGCGATGATGAAACTCTAGTCATCAGCGATTCCATTACCCGCAGTATTAGACCAAAGAATCAGCCGGCAATTGTACACTGTTTACCGGGGGGCAGAGCCACCAACGTAGACGCAAATATGGGGTTGGTGCTAGTGAAGTCTTAAACTGGCAAGTATAGAGAGTACAGAGATATTGTTATTCACGTTGGCACCAACGACGTTAGGATGAAACAGTCAGAGGTTACGAAGCAGAACATAGCATCAGCGTGTAACTTAGCTAGAAAGATGTGTCGACATCGAGAAACTGTCCCAGCTAGGGGACGAGCTCTACAGCAGACTTGAGCAACTCAATCGCTGGCTGAAGACGGAGTTCTGCCCGTCGCAGGAGGTAGAGTTTGTAGATAACTGGCCCTCTTTTTGGAACTCTCCCAGATTATGGCCAAGCCTGATCTGCTGAAGAGCGATGGCCTACATCCTAGCTGGAGTGGTGCTCTTCTTTAATCTAGGAACATAGACAGGAGTCTCACTCCTGTGGCCTCACCATGAGATAGGGTGCAGGTCAGGCTGCACTCGTGAAGGTAACATATGACCTTCTAATGGCCTCAGACAAAGGTTCCGCAAACGTTCTGTTTCTTCTTGATCTTAGTGCAGCCTTTGACACTATTGATCACTCCGTGGACACATTCTAGCCTGGTTTAAATCTTATTTATCTGAAAGATATCAGTTCGTATGTGTGGATGGCATGTCCTCTGACAAATCAAAAGTATGTTTTGATGCTCCTCAAGGCTCAGTTTGTGGCCGATTACTGTTTACACTCTATATGCCGCCTCTGGATGATGTCATCTGGAATTACAATGTCAATTTTCATTGTTATGCTGATGACAGATTTCGATGAAATATGGAGAAGCCCCAAAATTAGCTACTTTGGAAGCATGTGTTTCAGATATTAGGAAGTGGATGACGGAGAACTTCTTGCTTTTAAACTCAAGAAAAACAGAAATGCTCGTTTTAGGACCCAAGAAACAAAGAGTTTTGTTGGCGCATTGTGCAATTGGGATGAACTCTGCTGGCAATACTCGGCCCTCATTTCAGGGTGGTTGTGGTTGGTTGGTGTCCCTTTGGTTGATGCTTGGCAATGTGGGTGGATTGACTTCCTGCCTGTTGGGCCCTGTCCAGGGCCTCCTCCGAATAAGGCCACAGTGTCACTGGACCCCCCTGTCTCAGCCCCAAGGTTTTACGCTGCTATATTAATGTGCTGGGGGGAGTGGGGTCAGTTCTCCTTCTCTACTGTAAAACCTTGTAAACCTAAGGAATGCACTCTCTAATTTTTCTTTTCTCCTGCTCCGTTCAAACTTAGGAGGACATGAGGTCTTGGCCCACACCTCCAGAGTACCAGGCTCTAAAGACTCATTGCTGCCACTGTCCAAAGTCCTCCTGGTTCTGGTGCAGATCAAGACGATACCTGACGATTCAAGCTGCCAGTCTGATAACAACCCACCCCCACCCAGTTGTCCCTGTCCTTGTCCATCTGGTCATGCTTCTGACCAGATGGACAAGGTCAGACTCTGGACACAACCCAAATGCATTTACTAATTATTACAACTTGTACTCTTAAAATGTTCACCCGGCACAGCCAGAAGAGGACTGGTCACCCCTCCGAACCTGGCTCCTCTCTAGGTTTCTTCCTAAATTCTGGCCCCTCTTAGGGAGTTTTTCCTAGCCACGGTGCTTCAACATTGTTGTTGCTTGCTCCTTGGGGTTTCAGACTGGGTGTTTTGTAAAAGCACTTTGTGACAACTGCTGATGTAAAAAGGGCTTTATAAATAAATTTGATTGATTGATTAAGGCATGTGTAAAAATGCTGGCCCAATTGAGCAGGGCCAATTGACTTTTTTTTGGATCATGATGGCAAGAGGAAAGGATCTAAGTGACTTTGAAAGACGGTTCATTATTGTGGCATGGATGGCAGGAGCTTCAGTCATAATCACAGCTCAACTGGCTGGTGTTTCAATAGGAACAGTGACTAAAGTTACATCTGCATTTAGATCTATGGGACAGACATCAGTATAGGGGAGAAAACTGGTGTGTGGTAGAAGCGCACATTGATGCTTGTGCATTAATGCGCAAGGAAACACAGAAGTAAGGAAACACAGAAGGGGAACTCTTTCCCAGGTGACTGAGAATGTCAATGCAGGACATGATCAGACTGTCAGCAACTTCACAGATAGGGATATTATAGTACAACTACACAGAGAGGGATATTATAGTACAACTACACAGAGAGGGATATTATAGTACAACTACACAGAGAGGGATATTAGAGTAGAACTACACAGAGAGGGATATTATAGTAAAATTACACAGAGAGGGATTTTATAGTAGAGTTGCACTGCATAAACCCCTCATTACAAAGGGTTTTCCTTCAATTTGTCACCTGTCTGTACATGGTCTGCCACTTCCGAAGAGGGACATTGTTTCAGATGGTGTCAGCATCTCATTTTGGAGGAGAACGTATTTTTAAAAAGTCAACAGCTTTTCAGTTGTTTTACATACAACATTGACAATAATCCCATGTCGATGTTGAAGCACATCATACTAACTTCAAATTAGTGGACAGTTTCATAAAAATGTATAAGAATTATTTTGCTAGTATTAAGCATACTCCAATATTTTACAAAACAGCATGCATTAAGTGACGATTTAAACATCTGACGGGGCCAAATCACTACAAAGGCAAATCAAAAAACAACAATAAAGAATTTTTTAGATCTAACTCTATTGTATTTGAATTATGACTTTAATACTATCCTTTGTTCCTCCATCCTCTCCATGGTCTTTATCTAGCCATGTCTTGCTCTCCCCTGAATCTCTCACTGCCTCTCTCACTGAATTGCTCTGCTCAGTCACAGATTCACTGTATATTCCTGGGAGGTCTTACATGTCTCTCACTAACATGACTGTACAGGTTTCATCAGCACAGACCCAGGGGCTTGACAACACCAAAGAATCACAGTGATTTGGGGGGGGATATATATATATATATATATATATATATATTTATTCATGTAGCAAGTAGGAAATAGTTCTATTGAAATAAAGCCAACTATAAAATCAACCATAACCAGGCCCATTCCCCCAAACAGAAACACAATATATAGCTAATCTTGTTAGGGCAACGTCCAAACACAACCATCATTACCGAAGACGGCCTTATGAATAATAGGGGAATTGTTGAAATTATGACACTTTGTTAGTTTTTCTACTGAAACAGAGTTGTTTTTACATGTTTTTGGGGGATAACATTGTTCTTGCACTTTTCATTCATTAACAGGGCACCAGTGCAAATGGATCAAGCTGAACCCCCGTATTTAAATGTCAGTTTACTGGTTAGTAATCCCCAAGGGAATCCCAGAAAACGGGATTAGTAATTTAGCCTGCTTTATCAAACCTGAATTTATTGTTTGCTTATTTGTAACCCCATGGGAGTACAACAATCCTGGCAGCAGATAAGAACTAAATAGAAAAAATGTTTACAAATTATTTTTGGAGAAAACTCCTAACGACCTTGTGTGAACTCCTAACAATAATTTCTTGTAAAATGGAAGCAAGTTTATACATTAAACCCTTAAGCCAGAAAGAGCTTTGTTCTAATGTAGCCTATACCATCCAAAAATATTTTGGGGGACTGCCAGGTTTTACAATATTTTCTGGGACTTCTGGTTCCCATGTGTATGGTAAATAGGGCTGGGCCAAAAAAACTGAAATTCAGATTATTTGGCATTCCTGTTTGGACAATCCTTAAAATCCAGAACGCTATTTTATAAATCTATGCATTTTCACTTTAGAGGTGTTAAATGAGTGGAAAGTTAGAGAGACAAAAACATCCATCGTGACCGACAATGGTGCTAATATGAAACATGTAGTGGGATTGATGGAGCTGCTTTACATTGGCTGTTGCGCACACACACTAAATGTAGGCTCGCAGGCTGAAAACTTCCAGTGATCACAAGCTCGCTTGGTTGAGGGATGCGCATCGCAATTTTTTTTTAGCACTACAACCAGCCACGTGCTTAGAGAGAAACAGAACTTGGGGGACCTGCCTTTACACAGGCTGCTGATTGATGAGGTGACCGGTGGAATAATGTGCTGGAAATCCTAGAAAGGTTCCTGGAGCAGCAGCCAGCCATCTCAGCAGCAGCCAGCACTCTCAGCAGCTCTGTTGTCACTGGTGATGTGCAGATCGCAAACAATTTGTTCTTCTTGAACGACTTTTTACTGACTCGAGAGTAAAGAGTCCTTTCAAGTGACTTGTTCAACAGTCGAATGGTTTACGATAGATTTCTTGAACATTATTGGTTTCATATGCGGTCCTTAAGCTAAGTGCTCCCACCAACAGCTGTTTACGTTCTCAGAGAAAAATACATCAAGCCAGGCAGAATTACAAACATATGTTTATAACTGATGCTTTGACGCAGGTTGCAATAATGGATGCATTTAACTGATAATTGTTTGTGATGATACACACATATATATATGAAAAAAAGACTCATGAATGACTGACTCGTTCAGTTTAATCATTCATGCGAATGGCTGGCTACAGACTTCTGCAATATCAATGACTGTGTTCATACGCAATACAAATTATTTGTATTTATTGTTATTAAAGTGCACTTTTCTGTCTCGCACAATTTTGAAAAACAGGTCAAAGCCTTAGCTAATTTCTCATTACTTCATGGTAGTTTATGAGTTAGGTACTTTTCACCTTTATTTATTAATATTTTGCAAAAAAAAAAAAAAAAGCTATTTATTTGGTATTTTATTTGTAAATAAAACCAATTCAATATACTGTTTTGGGGCTGGTCATCCATGTTTAACATTAAAATTTATTAATCTACCATGTAATACAAGGTACTGTAGAGGGTTTCCTGCGCAGTTCGTAGTCTTCATTAACAGAGAATCTGATAAGCAATATTGGTATTGTAATAATCACTATATTTAAACTAAATCAAAATCGAACCAGAATTAAATTGGGATCTAATTAGCAAATCAGTACCAATACCCAGTTTTACCCTAATAGTAAAACTACGATCTCTCACACGCACACACACACAGACACACAGACACCTGACTAAAAGGAGATATGTCTGCATAGCAACAAATACTATATTAATTCCACAGGTTGTCTATATGCCAGCCAGGCTGCCAACTTAGTGCTTATGCCTTGGGATTTCTCTTCCCTTTATTGCTACTAGTGTCCCACAAATCAGAGTGAAACATAAATCTTCCCAAATGAAACCATACTGTCTATACGCTGTAGGGTGCTGATAGTCATAGTGCATTATATAGGGAATAGGGTGCCATTTGGAACGGACACAGTCTGCGACATGTTGCTCCTTCCCTCTCACTCTGCAGATCTCAGATAACGGTTGCCTCATTTTATCAAAGCCTCGGAAAGCCCAAGTATAGTCTATGTGACTCCAGAAATAGGAATATACCTCGAAGAGAGAAACAGAGAACTAGTGTGTGTGTGCGTGTGCGTGTGTGCGCGCGCGTGTGGGTGTACAAAGAGAAAATTCAAAAGAGGTAGCTATAAAGGGGGGGCAGGAAGTCTGAGTCCAATTTTTATACATTTCACAGAAAAACATTGTGGTTGCATCTGGGGGCGTCTGGATTGTATGCCAGAATGTAGACCGCCCATACACATACATTCCCATAGATTCCCTCAGTCAGAAGCCTATTCTCCATAACGTCAATGACATGAATTAGCAACTGCCTGATATGAGTAAGACACCCAGTATTGTGGTAGTGATAGCACCCAGGGTGCTGATTTGCCTCTCCCATACTAGGCAACAAAATGTTTATTCCTGTCAGGAACATTTTTGTCAATGGACAGCTATGCTTAAACAATTTGTTGTAATGACAAAGGTCAGTTGAGTTGGTAACCTGTTTATGATGGGTATACCGGCCATACAGAACTGTACTACTTTTTATGTAGCAGTAATCTGACAGTAATAGCTGATCAACACACAGAACAGTCATCAGTGGAGCTCCAGCATGAAGTAGCATTGAAGAATTGTGTCACTGCAACAACGGTCCTAATCCCGGTTGCGGTATCCCAACTGTGCCGGGGATGCCCAAAGAGGATGGTGCGAATCAGCTTAGCATGCTAAGCCCCACCAACTACTTCTGATGCGTTGGACGCGCGAAAAAGCTCAATCAAGGTTACGGCTGTACGTTTGGCGGTTGACAGGATTTGCGGTGGGCAACACGTGTCAATATTCAACTGTCCCACGCATGCAGGGCGTTGCTGCAATGAAGAATGCTCTTATCATGAATTGGCCAGTGCAACGCTGTGACCAGGGTCCAAAATTAGCACTCGCCAGTCGCCAAATGTGGGTAAATTTGGTCTTTGGCGAATAAATTATGGAGACTACACACCAAACTGGCGGGTAGAAAAAAATATTTTCCTTCATGCACTAGAGCAGTGTTTTTCAACCCTGCTCCTGGAGGCACACCGCCCTGCATGTTTTAGAACTCTCTCTGCCCTCCCATACCTGATGTAGCTCATCAAGGACTTGATAATGAGCTGATCATTGGAATCAGGTGTGATAGAGCAGGGAGAGATCTAAAACATGCAGGGCAGTGTGCCTCCAGGACCAGGGTTGAAAAACAGTGTACTAGAGTAAGCTGCTGGTTTGCTGTCACTTCAATCTGCTGGATCTGCCGTAATGCATGTGTCGTGTTTGTGCGTAGTACGTAACGTTAATTGCGTCAGTCATCAAACAGCTTTTTTTTGGTGATACAGTAGCTAAAACCTGAGGTAGGCCTACTTGTTGGCAGTTTAAGCTAACCCAGCCATCATGTGGAGGTTTAATGTGGGAGTGGAGCCCCCAACAAAGAAAAACAAAACCGTCCAGGCCCAGGAGACCACTCCTACCATGGGTAATGCATCCCCTTGTCATCTCATCCACAGAAAATAATGAGGAACTTCGGTGTAAGATGGCGATACAATGACGGTGTTCCAAGAACATGGCTGGAGTTTAAGAAGGGGGTTATGTTTTGCAGTGTATGTCATATCAACGCAAAGGAAAAGCGGAGAGGCAATTCCTTCGTTGTTGGCACTACAACCTTGAAACTGGAGAGTATATTTATTAATTCTAATGTGTTACACTTTAGTGTTGAAACAGTTGAATTATTATTTCTGCATACAGTTAATATTACTACCATTATTACGGCTCACTACTGTAACATTGATTGAGAATCGCATACAAGACCAAGATGACATGCTAAATACTAGATACTAAATACTAAATAATAGCAAATTGCAATAATAAAAAACAATATATTTTTTTGGCTGGTAAAAAAATCTGTCTGGTTGGTAAATTTTTTCATCTACCAGCAAGGTAGTAGTGGAATGGACAAAATATTGATGACCTGAAGAAAGCACAGGTAAAGTGTTAAAGGCATTTCTTCAAGTGTCCTGACTGAGGGTGCAACAATACGCCTAACCCACAGTTGCATACATTTTGGGGTTTTAGGGTCATGGTTTGGTACATTCTCGGTACAGCGCAAAAATGTAACGCAGCCCAAGCACTCTCACAGGTTTTAAAGGTATGTTACTGAACAAGACTACGAGACGTCTTTGGAGGAAATTATGGAAAAGCTCAACTTCCCAATCTGTGACTGACAATTATCACAAAAGATAAAAAAACACATTTGCCTTTCACAAAGTTCTATCAAATCACAGTGGTGGGAGAGCAATGTAACCCTATGACGCAGCACTCGCACCAGCTTGACCATGTTAAAATGAAAGACTAGTGTGCATTGAGAGACAGTTCAATAATTACTTCAAACGATTAATGAACTTATACAAATATTTGATTTTATTCGTAATTCGCCTATAATGTTCTATCAACACTTCTCTTCACAACCCTTTGTGGTCTACTGGAATGCAATATGCTGTCAAATTGGAGATGTAAACAAAGCTGGAGGATTCTACAATGTTGGTTTATCTATACCACCACTCGCCTCGTTGTAAAAATGTCTGTACATCCTTATGTTCAGCTCACAAAACAACTGTTGTAAAAGCTCCAACAATTATCATATTTTAAATTACAATGTGCGCAAAAGCTATCGTTTAAACTGCCTTATGTTTTTTCTGCTCAGATTTATTCAATAGGCATTTAACACAGCATAGCTATCTGTTTATTTAGATTTTTACTGTATTAATTTGATTTCCCGTGCAAACCATAAAAAGCCCCCCATACAGTATGGTACGGTAACAAATACGTGTTCCGTTACAGCCCTAGTTCAGACAATATCACTGCCGGTATGACTCACCAAATAAAGAGGAATTAAGTTATATACTGATCGACAAGCAGCTGTGCAGAAACAAATATAGATTAATCTACAGAGGCTGAATTGCAATTACCATGAGCCCAACTTCAAGAACCCATCCCAAATGGTGCCCTATTCCCTACACGTGTAGCCTACTACTTTAGACAGGGTCCATGGAACTCAGGCCCAAAATCATGCACGATGTGAGGGAATGAGGAGGGCTCTTTGGGACGCACTCATAATAATCAAGTGCACATTCACCGAGTGGGAGTTCAAAGCTGCTCCTTGACAAACCAAACATTAGCCCAACTAGAGATCCACAGGGGACAATAGTAAATACAGGCTGTATTTCAGTTGACACGCTCTCCTTCAGTGGGATGGATGAATAATGCAGCAGTAGGATTTAAGCTACTGTAATCTAATGAATGCTGGTAGTGTCTTGGTCTGGGATGAGGATGAGGCAGGTTAGTCAAATATCTCATGAGCCTAATTTAAGAGTTTACAGAGAAGTTATATTCTGCGTAAAGAAAGTTGGACTCTTGTCATTTCAAAGTGTCCATGGACTGTCATTTACAAACTCCCCTGTGGTTCAAATTTGTCCAGTTAAGCTTTAAATTATAATTTAAACCGCCAGAAAGCAATATACTGATGCACAGATTTAAGGGAGAGAAACAGAAAGGAGGAAAAGATGAGAGTGAGTGAGTGAGTGAGTGACAGACAGAGTTGGCGAGAGAGATCAATAGACAGAAGGAAGACTGATGATGTCATATCAGACATCACATTTCATAAGCCTAATTACTATAAGCACCCTGGACCTGGCTGGACTCCTATCACCTAGCAGGTTGAGAACCGCCATAACTACTCCCATTATATCATTAAAAACTTTTAGCATACACAACACGCAGCAAGACAGACAGCCCGAAGATTAATTTAAATTGCTCAGGATAAGAGTGTCTGCCATTTGTCATTACTTAAATTCAAAATGAAAAGTATTATGGCAACGTGACAGAGGCAGACCACCACAGACCAAACAGACCAACGTGGTGTAGGCAGGCTATCACAGACCAAACAGACCACCATGGTGGAGGCAGGCCATCACAGACCAAACAGACCACTGTGGTGGAGACAGACCACCACAGACCGACGTGACAGAGGCAGACCATCACAGACCAAACAGACCACCATGGTGGAGGCAGGACATCACAGGACAAACAGACCACCGTGGTGGAGGCAGGCCATCACAGACCAAACAGACCACCGTGGTGGAGGCAGACCACCACAGTCTGACGTGACAGAGGCAGACCACCACCGACCAAACAGACCAACGTGGTGGAGGCAGGCCATCAAAGGCCACCACAATGCCAGACCAAACAGACCAACATCACAGAGGCAGAATACCATAGACCAACGTGAGAGAGGCAGACTACCACAGACTAAACGGACCAACATGACGGAGGCAGGCCGTCACAGACTGATGTGACAGAGGCAGACCACCACAGACGATAGGCCACCACACTCATCAGTACGATAGTAAAACAGGAGAACACATACACAGGCTTCAGAACACCACAGGGAAGGGCATGCTGCATGACAGAAGGTAGAGGAAAAGTAATAACAGTTACCATGTCCCAACGAATCCCATTTTGCCCATTGTACTAACACATATTAGACCAAAGACTGGTAATGCCTAGGGCACTATAATGAGGAATAGGGTGCAATTTGGACCATGTTCTTTATTATTTACCAGTTGTCAATGCTGCCTGTAGGGCGGGGGTATTCACATCTTACCTTATGAGGTCTCTGATGTACTGTTACAAATAAGTTCAATGCATTTTGTGGATTTCTAACGTTTTTTTATATTTATTTAATTTATTGTATTTCATTTCACTGCCTGGACTCAGTCATTTCCTCCATGTTACAGATTTCATTGGGCAATAATGTCAGATGTAGTGTAGTCAACCTGATTGTAAAAAAGCCTATTCAACCAACGAACAAACTTGCCAGTATTTTACACAACACAGCAATAAACTATTGTCCATGAAGAGCATTTCTACACGGAAAGGTAACCTGCCCCAGAAAAATGTTCGTAGTTCACTAATTTACACACCATTCATTCACACTTTTATTCACACTCTGAATAAAAAACAGTCAGGCAGTAAACTGGTTTTCAGGCCCTGTTGGCACTCCACAGTCTGCAAATGACCCAGAAACTAGTTGTTGGCACTATCAAACACACAGCCACTGCTTTAGTCAGATGAAAGTGATTCAATTAACATCCACGGTGACCTTCACTCATTCACTCAGCCCCACCAAGCCATACACCAATCAAACGTGTCAACCTCCTCCCAGGCAGTGCGCTCCACCCATCCGCACACTCACAAAGACCTGGCACAAACACGCGTGCTGAGAAAGCCATGTCAGCACAAACAGTGACCCGACAGTTAGATTTAAGCTAAGCCCTGCAGCACATCACTTTCATGTGGCCCCTTGTGAGTGCAACAGTGGTAACAGATTTGGATTTAGACTAAATAACCCAAGGAAAATCTCATGTAGCATAATGAATTGACTTGTTGGGTATGTCTCTACTGGATTCGCACACATGGATTTGGCACTTTTTCCTATTCTTCCTTGTAGATCCTCTCAAGCTGTCAGGTTGAATGGAAGCACTGGTTCTTGCCATAATGACATGTCTTCCTTCCTAGGAAAAGGACTACCTGAAAAATGTTATTCTATTTTACATGGTTATACTATTTCAAGCCATCGAGAGTCTGACTTTTAAAGTATTTTATGCAAATAATTACATGTAAACTTTTAAAAAATAAAACATTTATACTAACTTGGGATCGTTTAAATTTGGAAAATATCCATTAATGATTTTTATTTCTTTGCTAAATTCATATTAAAGTACAGACTCACAAAATATTTGCTGTGTTCTAGCCAAACGAAACATTGGGATATACAGGCCTGGGGAAAGTTGTGTAATGTCAATAAATCCAGGCATGAAGAAGCTAATTTTAGGATAGTGCGATGCAGATTCTCCTAGAAAAAGGAACCTTGAAATAGGATTGTGTAGGCTAATTGTTGAAATAGGGACTCAGGGTGGCAGCACAGGTATCTGAAATGAGAAATGCAGCCTGGAGAGAGTATTTATCTTAATTGTTTCCACCTTCTCTGGCCAGGTGAGACAACGGTGACAGTACCTAAAAACCTGATGCAGTCATACTTATTCTATGGGTACAATGTAACTGAGCCAGTTAGTGCTGCAGGAAACTGGTCACAGATCTGTCTGTTGACCAGTGTCCTGCAGGGCTTAGCTTGAATCTAAGGTTTGGGTTCTTTTTGCCCCAAACCCCTGAAACTACTTCCTCCCAGTCAAAGAGACACAGCCTGGCAGACTTCCAATATTGACATTTGGTCTAGGTCTCATTCACGAAACACCCCTTCAGATGGGTAAAATAACCATATTTGGAGTGCTGCTTGTAATTTCTGCAAGCATCCCCCAAATTGATGACGATAAAGGACACCTCATCGCTCATCTGTTTTACAGTGGTTAGTGAGACAGTGTGTGCTAGGAACATCAAACAAGTGCCTTAGCTCTGTTCTAACTGTGCCTCCTAGCCTGGCAGCCCGCCATCTGCAGTGTGTGTAATTCATGAGGAAATACAACAAAGACTGAGGGAAAAAAACAGCTGAGGTATCGGATGCAGGAAAAACAAGATTGAATTCCTCTTTTTTACCTGGCTCTGCTTTTTCAAATACTACAGAGAATCTGGAAGCAAGCATCCCTGTACGGTGACAGGTTGTTCGGAGTGGTGGCAGTATTAATAATAATTTATTGAACTTCTTTAGTGCTTTTCAGAGGATCTCATATAGCTTACACACACAGCGCATGACACAAATATGCTCATGCTTTTATGTCCGAGACACTTCCTTTGGAGTGACAATGAAACAAGAGCATCCAATCCTCCCTGATGAATGTAACTAATGAGGTGCAATGAATCAGTGTCTTCGACATGATGATCATCTATGACTCTATATCAGTCTGCCATAGACATGGAAAGAGGAAGGAAAGCAAAGATGCTAGGGTGCATTGTCACAATGCAGAGAGAGAGAGAAACACACAGACACACACACGGAGCAGGGCAGAAGACCCAAAAGTCAGAGAGGGAGATAAATCATTAAAATGGGATCTCAGTCCTTATGAACATGCCAGCCTGTTCCTGACTCTGCATGACAATGTCATGAAGCAATGGTGAACAAACATGGGAGCTGAGGGCGCCCACGACATAAGAAATGACCTTACCTCTGACATCATCAATGTCATGAGGAAGGGAGACGTCAAGACGAACAGCAAAAAAGCGGCACACAGAGAGAATGACAACAAGAGACAGGGGAAGGCCCACGATACTGTGTGTACAACCATCCCCAAAGTCAAATGTGAGCCTGACGGAGACAGGAACACATCCCTTTGACCTCATCTAACCCTGCTCTCGGGCTTAACCTCACATCAACAGGTCAATGTGGTTAGTCAGGGTCACTTCAAAAACCCCAGGCAACGCATTGAGGAAGAGAAAGTGCTGCCTAATGTATAACCGGGCAATCTGCTACTCCCCCTATGAAAACACACACAAACACACACACACACACATTTTGATGAAATGATACTCAACATAGACTGTCATTATGACAGTGTTATAATGTATAACTTGTGTGTTGTGAAATGAAACTGCTCAGTTCATTTCAGAAACAAGGCCTGTTTTCTGTCAGCAGGAATTGCTTTCCAACAGAGACAAGAATAAAATACAAATGTATTTAAAAGGAGACAAATTGCCTTTTACGAAGACAGATATACACAAACACACCGCTCTTTTAAAGATAAATGAATTATTAACTTTGCTGATAAACAGTGCAAATAAAGGAGTAAAGGTTCCCAGCTGTAACAGGAGAACCATTGATTCCCTGAGTTGTTCTTATGAGGCAAGGTACAGCCAGGTTGGTTTTGGCTTAACCAGACAGCAACAGGTACACAGGTACAGCTCCATGTCTTGGCTATGGACTTTACATTATGGAGCAACAAATAAAAGGCAATGCATTAACTTCAACCCAATAAAAAAACAGCGGTCTTCTGACAAAATATGTGTAAATAAACCCATTTGTCCCAGCTTGAGTCAAAAGGGAGAACGTGCTTAATGATGTGAGAGGTTGAATGACGTTCCATGCTGACTGAGGGGGAATACTCCAACAGGTGCAGCCTAAGTATTTATGAATTTAGGGTAAAGCTGACATGGATGGTTATGAGGATGCAAGCCTACACTGTTTGTCAGCTTTGAATTCACACTACAGCATGAACTGAAGACCTGGACGCCAAAAGCCAAGGGGAGGGGGGTCGTTGTGATGTGAAATTCTGACTCACTTTATGAAGCACCGAGCTCCCTCGAACGTAAAGCCTTCCTCCCATCCCGTCGGTAAATCTATAGAATGAAACACAACGATAAGATAAACAGAAAGCCGCGAAACAGACGTGGCATAGAGTCACGGAGGATAATGGACTAACGAGACGCCAGCTGTCAAAATGCGTGCCACGCTTTGCAGGGGCGCAGTGAGCTTCAATGAAACACTAGCATGTGAAATCTGCAGTAGCGCTGGCTTGGTTGGGCTCACGAGCTGCGTGGTCACAGTCTTCAGTGTGGCGCTTCACCGTCGTTCTCGTAGCAGCAGTGTTCGAAACGGCAAACACAATAACAGCTCTATCAGAAACGTTTACTTAAACAATATTAAAAAATACTGGAAAATGTTTGTTAATTCGAAAAATATACCTCCATTGTGGCTAGTTTATGCATCTGTAATAACTAGCCATGAACTACTAATGTGCAACAGCTGCTGGCTGTTGTCAAATCACACAGCTACGGTAGCTAACCAGGCAGTTTGACATTACGTCGTTAGCTAGGCTTTATCAATAAATGTTGAATGTTTAATTTTATAACAGTTTACCATTGTAGAAGGAACACAACGTAAATGTCTCGTTCATGAGGATGTGTCGACAAGTTTAAGGGTTGAGGTGTGAGTAATATATATTTTTTTTTTACCAAGTTTAGCTTTCCTCACCTGAGACGGACGGACAGGGCTATAGTCGAAACGAGTTCGGAAGCCAACTTGAGAACGTTCAACGGTTATTGCCAAGACCACGCTCGAGACCTATCGCTTCGCCTGTTCATAGCACGCGAATAAACCTAAGCTCACACTCCAGTAAAAAACATTTTCTGTTTGCAATGAAACAAAATAACATTGCTGTTGTGGTAAATTTCTCAAATATTGAGTAGAGGCATAATCAAAAAAACTTGGACGTCATCATTACCTGGAGTTTTCCTGTGGCCGGTTATTACTGCCTCTCCACTGACTGGATGCAACCAGGTTGTACTCTTCGCTTCTTCGCTGTTGGCGAGAAAAGGAAAAGGTGAACGTATTGCATTTGGTGCGTATCCGAGTTAAACATCTCTCAAATGTACAGACGAATAATATCCAACAGTATTACTTGATGAAGAAGACCCGTCCATCTCGAGTCACCCCATAACTCCAAGAAGAAGGGAGGCAAGAGATCCACTCCGGGTGTAAATCTGCCGCCATGACTGGCAATATAGCACGATTGAATCGCCGCTGCGGCGCGTCTCCGCTCTTGCGGCGCGTACACGGAAACCTTGGCAACACGGGGCACTATGACAAAGTGTACCTCACCTCTGGGGTGCGGGAAAGGACTACTTAGTTTTCAGGACTGGTGATGAGCTGGCCATTCCATGTGAAAAGCAATGATTGATTGCGCTACTTCTATTCGAAAAGTGGTAAAAATGTTTGGACTGTGACATTATCATTTTTGATTTTGTTTAAACTTTAAGGAGGGTGACCCCTGGCCGTCTATCTCCGATTCCATGCACTTCAGTGACTGCGTGACTTGTCTCCTCAGTTCGCTGCTTACAACATATAAGTTAACATACACAAACATCTGTTTAATTGACAAGTATTTTGTTGTTCATAGCTCTAACTAACCAGCTTTGTTTATTAACGCTTTATTAATTGGTATGCCGTCATTGAGGAAGACTTAAATAGAGATTAATCTTGGTACCTATGCCATTACAGCCTAGGCTATGTGAAAGCATGGTTTGTACTATATCAGGCCAACGCGATTTATAAGCAGCTTCAGTCAGTTCATCACTTCTTGATTCACCCCTCTTGAGGACGTTTATATTTTAGACTGTATGTACCTACTGTGGTGCATGGAAATGTAAGTAATAGAACAGACAAATCATTGACGTGAATGTGGATTCCTGTTCTAACAACTTTATTTCTGCATTTAATCCGATGTAATTGGCGAAACACAGTTACAGTAGATAACTTTTGAAAAACCGATTGGGGAGGCCGATGGTCAAGTCAAGCATTGCCCATGGTCGAGAGAGGAATTTTCAGTGGGATTCCCTGGTCTTATTGCGCTCTATCGTCTCTGTCTGGTGGGTCAAGCGCTTGCACAGTTGATTGCTAGGTGAGTGTGCGCGTCCTCACACATGTTGACCCAAGTGACATATTGATTGAACAAGCAGGGTGGAAAGAAGCAGCATGGATTGGAGCGAATGCCTCAGGAAAAGACCTGCAAAGATCTTTACTCTAATAAGAATCAGAACAGCGTTGGATGTGCTTTGGAGGACAAAAATCTCAACATTGTATTCTCATAGGAGGAAGTAGTGACTTAATCATGAACTGGGTATCAGAATATTCGGGGAGAAACAAGGTTAGGGTTGGATTAACACTAAGGTTAATCTAATTCCTTAATTGACATGTGTATTTTTGACGCTGTCTGCTGTAAAAAGTACTAAAATATTGGCCTACAATTCAAAATTTGCTCTGTGGCATAAGAAAATGAAAATTGGTTTAGGCTTTAGATGGGTGTCAACCTCCACAGCCTTTAAAAAAAAAACGTTGACCCCTTCAGACCCCAGATTCAGTTTAAACTCCACCTCCATGCTCTCTCCATTGTGTGTAATGTAATGATTGCTTTGTCAGCTTTTCACACCAGTCCGGTGGTTACACAAACCCCAGTCACCCAACACCTATGTATATAGAGCTTGGCCTGTTGGATGCATTGTGTTTGAGACACAGTGCTGTTTTTAAAGGGAGGGTAGAGATGAGATGGGGCAGTGAGTCAGTCATAGTAACCCTATATACAATGCACCATTACCCCTTATTTACCTAGTATATCCACCAGCCGTTCCATCAATTGGGCTTGATTTTTATTTAATCCATTTGGGAGAATGAGAGGTCCTGACATGTTTTCCCTAAAACTAAATTCCAATTCACTTATTTTAATCTGCTTCTTGAACTGAGTGAATTCGAATGAACTTAATTGACCGGCAACATGTTCCCTGCTGCTGGCAACTGGGTGTGTATGACGAGTGCCTCAGCAGATTTAACCAAGTTGATCTTGGTTCAACCTTCTCACTGGCTTTGTATTCTTTGGGACTGAGACGGAGAGGGAGCAGATGGCCGTACCAGCATCCAGTTATTGTACGCCAGTGTTCTCTAGGTGGATGGTATCTATGAGAACTGCAGTACATTCTCTCATAATTCAGTAGTTACTTTGTGATTTATAAATATAACTTGTATCTTGAATTCACTAGTGTGAGCCAGATGTGACTGTTGAATGGCTGTTTCCATGGTTATTCTCATCTTCTCCATCTCAAGTCTTTGCACAAAAGTATTTAAGTCTACACCCAGGTTATAGGCTATGTATAGACTACACCCAGACTACAAGCTATGTAAAGACTACATCCGGGCTACAGGCTATGTAAAGACTACACCCAGGCCACAAGCTATGTATAGACTACACACAGTCTATAGGCTATGTATAAAATACACACAGGCTATAGGCTATGTATAGACTACGCACAGGCTACAGGCTATGTATAGACTACACACAGGCTATAGGCTATGTATAAACTACAGCCAACTATATGCTATATATTGACTACACCCAGGATATAGGCTATGCATAGACTACACCCAGGCTATAGGCTATGTGCAGACTACATAGAGACTTTGGCTCAAGGCTATGCATACACTACACCCAGGCTATAGGCTATGTACAGATTACACCCAGGCTATAGGCTATGTACAGACTACACCCAGGCTGTAAGCAATGTACAGACTACACCCAGGCTATAGGCTATATGTAGACAGCCAAAGTCTCTATGTTTTTCCATTTCATTTCTCACGTATAGTCTCAGTTTCATCTGTTTTCTTTAACAATCTCTTTTCCTATCTCTCTTCCTCCACTGAATTCATTTTTTCTCAGAAATCTGAATCCTGCGACCAAAAGCTGAAAAATATTTCCTGAGAAACAAGATGTTGTCCGGGCAGTAGGAGCAATAGCTTCGTATTTGGTGTGTCAGGAGGATCTACAAGACCCCCCCAAAGAAAATTGTGAAGCCTGATGTAACACCCTGTGACTTAAACTAACAGGGCCTCGTTGTAACTATCAGATTCCCTCTTTCTTTCATATCCTGTTGAGCCGTGTCTGTGAGTAACAGTTGACAGATGTCTTTGTATTGAAACTGGGAATGCTGTTTCTTTTCAAAGGTCTCTGTGTCCACGGAAGTCCACCTATTTCCAGGGGATTCATCACTTCTGTTTCTTTTGACAGCAGGCAGAAGCTGAGTCACACATTTCCTTGGTGCAATACACCTGGAATCCTCGATCCTGCAACATAAATGGTGTTCGTCTAATATGGTCACCTATTGGTCCCTAACCAGTCTTTTTAGCTTGATCTAAAAACTCACCTTGCTGCGGCCTGGGGTGGTCCAAAAGTCTGACCCACTGTCTGTGGTGCACGTCCTGCTGCAGAGGGGGATCGGGTCTGACCCGCTGTCTGTGGTGCACATGTCCTGCTGCGTTGGGGGATCGGGTCTTGTCCGCTGTCACGTGTCCTGCTGCAGAGCGGGCTTGGGTCTGGTTCAGCATAAAGCTCTCTCCTCTGTCTTTTACCACTGTCTCTCTCAAGCATAAAATGCCCCAAATGATATTTTATCAACAACAACAATTTGAAAAGTTCCAAACTCAAAGAGGAGCTTCATTTACCAGATTGTTTGCTTGTTTTGGTCAGGATTTACATTTCAGCAGACGCTCCTAACCGTGTATATCCATGGCGTGACAGATTTTGCTTGGATGAACAGTAACTTGAATATAGTGAAATGGAATACATTAGATTTAATTTTTTTCAGTTTCTAATAAGTGACAGTCATTGACTCACAGAAAGGCATGAAAGGATATGGACAATTTTTGATTTCATTCATGACTGCATTTCACTTCCACTGCCCCCATCTCCTTGAGCAATTTGTAAAGCAACAACAAAATAAAACGGACATGGAAATAACTGAACAGGCCATTGGAGCAGAGCTGGGGCAAAGGAAACCATGGCCCCAGCAGAGACAGTCCATCTGTTTATTTAATGTCATCTGGAAGAGCACAGGGCTAAACTCCCACAAAATGTCAGTCTGCCCTCAACTAAAATCATTACACGGAGAACTAACTAAAGAGAAACCATGGCCCAAGCTGAGCAAATTTGGTCCACTACGTTCCATACTGATAAAATGCTGATATGGCTGCAAGGAATTCATGCTGAATTCATACAATAGATGGATAGCAGTTGATTAGTCCCCGATAGGACCAATTTGGTCCTATCAACAGCCTGATTTCTTCAGGTCATGGATTCTACAAGGCATTGCAAAAGTTCCACAGGGATGTCGGTCCACGCTAACGTGGCTCAATGTAATTGTTGCAGATTGGATGGCGGTAGATTCATGCTACAAACAGCCAGTTCCATGTCATCAACAACTACAATGTCTCTTTAACTAGAAACAACGCTCACGTCTTTCCTATACACTGTAATCACAAAGTAATACAAAACCATCAGCCTTCTCATGCTGAGTAAGAAAAAATGTCTGCCAAGGATTGGGGTTGGCAATCGGCTAACACTGTCTGAACCTCTGGAAACTCAGCGGTACGACGCTGCTTCAGTAGAATAAGAAGGAATTAAATTGAACAAACCAGACACCAATGTTTAGGTAACATGGCTGAAGTTGTGGCTTGCCGTCTGTCTGTCAACTAAAACAATGAGACTAACCAAAGTTACTCTTTTACAACAGACTATCAGGTCTGTTCCCTGACTCAGGGCTGTCTCAGATGGACGAAGGCCCTCCCTGGACCAACCTCTTACCTTGGCAAGATCTGCCCACAGACTGGGTAGGAACCGTGAGTCTAGTAGTATTGTACTGCCCACCATCACAGGAACCATAACCTCCCCTCTGACCAACCTTAACCATAACCTCCCCTCTGACCAACCTAGACCATAACTTCCACTCTGACCAACCTTCACCATAACCTCCTCTCTGACCAACCATAACTTCCCCTATGACCAACCTTGACCATAACCTTCTCTCTGACCAACCATAACTTCCCCTCTGACCAAACTAGACCATAACCTAGATCATAACCTCCCCTCTGACCAACCTTAACCATAACCTCCCCTCTGACCAACCTTAACCATAACCTCCCTCTTACCAACCTTAACCATAACCTCCTTTTACTCTCTTAGCAGGCCTCCCCTCTATTCTGGCCAACGTTTTACTGTTTTAGCGGGCCTCCCCTTTATTCTGACCAACCTTTTACTGTCTTAGCGGCCTCCCCTTTATTCTGACCAACCTTTTACTGTCTTAGCGGGCCTCCCCTTTATTCTGACCGACCTTTTACTGTCTTAGCGGGCCTCCCCTCTATTCTGACCATCCTTTTACTGTCTTAGCGGGCATCCCCTTTATTCTGACCATCCTTTTACTGTCTTAGCGGGCATCCCCTTTATTCTGACCAACCTTTTACTGTCTTAGCAGGCCTCCCCTCTATTTTGACCAACCTTTTACTGTCTTAGCAGGCTTCCCCTCTATTGTGACCAACGTTAAGGTACCCTGCTAGGTCATGTGAACACGGTCCCACTCTGCCTCTCTTATTTCCACTCAGAGTAATTTGACTGGCTCGCAGAACCGACAAACCACCACTACTATTAGGGTCAGGCCAGTCAGCAGGGAGACATCAAGATGGAGTGGCACTAGTGGAAAAATGACTACACAGTAATTAGCCTAGTATTGTGCAGCTGGGGATTGTGTGTGTGTGTGTGTGTGTGTGGGCCTGAGGGATTGTGCTTGCTAGAGATTTATAGGAAATCTAGGCCTGTCAGTCTTAAACTGCTCTCCAATACTTTACAGTTCTGCAACATCCACTGTGGATAGCTGTGTAGTTTGTCAGCAGACTTCACTACCACCCAATGACACTTCTCTCCACTCAAGCCATGAGCTTCTTCAAAAGATACAATATTTAAATAGCCCTCATTTGGCTGACATCATTAAACTTTATATTGCATGTTTGTGTTTTGCTCTTGAGCCACTTTGCGATTCTATAAAAAATGCTTATTATTAACTGTTACGTTCAAATTTCCAAAAGACTTGATCAGGTCTCAACACAATCAAAAAACAGACACTGGTCTGGTCTACTGAACATGTCAACAACAACATCTGCATGTATAAATGCAGTTAAATTTCAATCTCTAATTAAAGAAAATAAACCGGCATAATATGAAGGACTCTGTTTTTCCTGGACCGTGTAAACGGAGCCGGCCAAAAAGAGCGAATGTCACTGACTGACTGACTGACCCTTATGCATGAGGGTTTGTTCCGGATAGACCAAAAGTTCGCTGGCTACAACCTTCAGTAGCTACGTCACAGTAAGCCTCAACTAAAACTGTTTATGGCTATATTGCGACTATTTCTGGTGCATTTTCGAAATACGCATTCAGTAGTATAGGCTAGATCACAACCCCTTGGGCAATAAAGAGTAGGGGTTTCCACGATTCTCTCGTCTTTTCACTTGACAAAAAAGTCAGTTATCGTCACCTATATTGATAGTTATTGTATCAATGCAAAGTTCATCTTCAGTCTCGCTAGCAATTGCTCAATTCTTATGACTATTCCAATTAGTAAGTTAGTAGATACTAGTAAGCCTATTACTGGCTAATAAGCTGTTAAAATGGACAGTGGCAAAAGCCATACAGTGGTGCAGTGAGGTAAAATTAATAAGAAACGTTAGTCAGTTTAACACAATGCTTAATGGTGTCTAGCAGAATATTCAAACTTGGCGTAATGTTAATGCGTGACAAAATGATCTAATGTCAAGATGATATACCGACACTCGTAAACGTATAGTTCCATGGCGTAGTGGTTAAATACACAGCCCCTCACGTGGAAGATCCGGATATTAATCCAGCGAGGACAACTACATTTATCACTTTTAATTGCGGGCCGGCTGAACTAGGCTTGCCTTGTTCCTTTTCTGGTTCTCCAACTCCAATGGTCCCACAATGCTAAACCACAGCTGCATCCAAAATGGCCCTCTATTCCCTACAGAGTGAGTAAACGTTCAACAGAGCCATAAGGGTCGTGGTCAAAACAATAACATTATGTGGGGATTAAGAAGCAATTTAGGACAGGCCGTAATTAAATTACCCTGTGAGGTGCGAGGGTGGCGTGTGCATAAAAGTGAGGCAAAAAACGAAAACAACAAAACGACGACAACACGTAGATACGATTCACTTATGTTTTATATATAATCGATGGCAAAAGGCAGCACCACAGGGTCACGAATAACAGGATACAATAATCCGTGCGGTGCAAGGGATAACAAGGCATACTTAAACCCGACATTATTAGTGATGAGGAGCCGGTGTGTCTGTGGGGTGCGCTGCTGCCATCATCTCCTGCCGGCGGTTAGTACGCCGGTGAGGTGGAGCGCGCAATGCCACGCGGCGCTTCCGTCATATACCTCACGCTGCACCTCCACTGTTTGGATGTCTGTTTAGGTGGATTTTATTGGATCCTGCCAAGGCATTTCAACATAATCCTTCCTGATGACCCAGTTTAATATAAAAAGGGATGTTTGAAGTCCGTCCTAGTTAACTACATTATGATGGGGGAGTGACTCTAAAGGTGATGTCCATGCTCTCAGAGACTCAGTAACGTGTAACAATGTGTCCCCTATCCTTCTCTAAGCTGGATTTGTGGATTTCTTCACAGGGCTTTATGTTTAATTTGATGAGATTTCCACCAATCATGATGACGATGGGTGACATTAAAACTTTTAATGAGCTAAACGGTCTCTTTTGTAAATAGGTAATCGCATAAGTGGTCTGGACTAGATTGTAATTGAAACAGGAAGGAGTGGACATCTAAATAAGATGAATGTTGGCATTTCTGGTCTCTGACCAGATTATATGGCTGAAAATGTGAGGTTGAATTTCCTGTCAGATTTACGATCTCTACATTTTCTTTGGTAAATTGCAAACAGCTGCAAATAGACTATATTCCCTCATTCAATGTGATGAAAAAATGATTAAACAGAGTTCCCATCAGCGTCTGGAACACGTCTATAGGGACGGACGGCATTCTGTGGAGACACAGGGTGATGTCATGACTATATAACACTTAAAAATGCTGATTTCGGATGTCCCATTCTGCTCTATTAGGGAACATGCTACTAACGTCTGCCTGTTATACAATGATCTGTAATTTTTTAATGAGAGAGAGAGGGAAACTGAGGGTATAACAAAAATTAATTTAACTTTACAAAGCAGTTTTCACAGGATCTCAAAGCGCTCCAAGAGAACAAACAAAGGAGCAATGTAAATTATCGTGACAGGTCTGCCCACTGAGGCCAAGTCTTTTAGCATTGCCTCCCACATCGCTGGAGACGGTCAGGTCAGGGCTAGCACTGAGAGAGGCGGTCAGAGGATGGCCGGCAACAGTAGATGACAGTGACGGTAGTAATCAACATGACTATGAGTCGCTGGTAGCCATAATGTAGCAGCAGGAATCAGTGCAGATCCGCCAGTGGAATTTAAGTAATGAACCAAATAATTAATTCAAGAATCCTGTGTGCATCCAAAATGGTACCCTATCTCCTACATAAAGGTTAAACGTAGTGCACTATGTTGGGAATAGGGTGCCGTTTGGAATGCGACCTAATGGCCTAATATTGATCAGTCTATAGCTTCCCACTCTCTTCCATATAGCATAAATAACCTGACTCCATAATCAGGGGTTCGAGGATCTGCTACTCAATAGGATGGCACTTAATGCTTATCCTTTTGCTGACCTCAACGATCTTAACCTGCACGCATGTGCACACACACACACACACAGGCACAGGCACATGCACTCACACATACACACCCACACATACATACCCACGTACAAACTGTCTGTTTAAGAAGCAGCTTATATAGATGGGCCCCAGGAGAGGTGCTTGAGCTTGCCCCAATGGAGCGATGTAATGGTAATCTGATGCTGTGAGAGGGATTAGCCAGCACTCAAGTGGATGTGTTACTGCTAGTGTTAGTCCAGTCTGTGCTGGTTCAGATTGGGAAACCAGTCCTGAGGTAGTTGCCGTGGCAGTTCACGGCCATTAAGTTCAATTGTAAACACATCTCAAAGCAGCAGCTTCATTTTGATTGTAACAGGGATTCAGGGAGCTCAGGTAGCTAATACTGGAAGTTTAGGCTACAATGAAATGCTTGCCTGTTAATGATTTATCTTGTGTATTACATAGAGTATATAGCAACTGTATGATCGGCCGAGGGACGCTGGGTGTTGGAGAGCATGAGACACAGGATGTGTCAGGATTATATCTGCCTCCAGACACAGTTCTTCATTGAGCACCTAGAAGACATGGCTGGGAGACAGGCAGGTCATGTGATTATGGTTTCCCAGTGGTCAGGGTCATGTGAGAGGGGTCACGCAGTCAGTCTGAACACAAAGTCTTTGTGGGGACCAGATCCGTTTGGATTCTGGATTTTCCTAAGGCCAGCTGTCTCTAAACAAACAAACATCCCCATCAACTGGAATGGATGTGGATAATAATGACATACTTGCATCCTGGTTCAGGGCAAATCTGGAGACAACTGGCAAATTTCATAAATCAGACATGGGCAATGTTATGCTTGGAGTCTTGATGGGTAAGCAAATCTGTCAGCTCTGGAGTACGGCAAGGATGAGTGCACTTACCCTTTTTCTCAACCCTGATGGATATGAGACAAAACTGGGGGGGTTGACTTCAATAACATTCTGCCCACCCCTCCCTTTCTGAGGAAGGGGTTATCGTCTGTCCCCTGCCACCCTTCCTGGTCCTACATGACTCTAGGGAAAGGATGCATGCAGGAAACAGCAATAAAATAAAATATCCCACCATCTTAACAGTTTCTTAATTGTAGTGAATGAATATGGTTTTGATTGCCCCAAATCCCACTAACACATGTCTATTAGTCAAATTATCCTGACCTTCAAATTTATAATGTGATTAGTTTTATCAGCTGTGTTTTCTAGCGATGAGAAACAACTTCAGCTCAGTGGACTGGCATGGAGTTGCCTTTGTCTTTTATGGATACAGCCTGATCCTGTTTTAGCACAGATGTATTCAAATTGTACCCTATGAGATCTGAAGCCCGATAATTCTTTCTTCTACCTGATGACTAATTATATCCACCTGTTGTCACAGGTACAAACCAATCCCTGATTACAGGGGAATACTGAAAAAAAGATCAGTGGAACCTGCTTCGAGGTGCAGATTTTAAATTTAAGACTGTAACATTTGGGGATGAATCTTGTCATAACACTTACTGGTTTGTAATCCCCATGCCACATTGCGATTTCTGTGTCTGGAGTGTCTGGAGTATCTGGAGTGTTATTGTTCACAAGTAAATCTCCTGGACAAGCATTGAGATACACACAAAGGATTTAACAGTTGATTTAACTGTGTGACGGAAGAACACCATTAACCTGTGCCACCAATAAAGTTTGATCTGTTTGTCCTGTGGAATCCACGGTCACAACAAACCCCATCTGACCTGTCCTGGAAACCCATGGGTCAGGCAATTTAAGTTCAGAAAATTCCTCATTGGCTTCTGATGATGCAGTTGCTGAATTCATTGTTTTGTACAACAGCTGTCATTTTGAATTCACCTTAATAAGTACCCAGGCCTACCAACCTCTTGTCTGGATCAAATCTCAACCAGCTAGACATCTATTCTAACCTAACCGGATTTGATTTGATTTGTATTGACGGTTGCCTTGACAAAAGTATGCATTTTATTTTCTGTCAAACAGGTGTTGTAAAGTCTTTGCATCAGTCTTATATTACCGTAGCACAGCAGTTAGAGTTGACATGTACAGGGCTCACATTGTTTTAGGTTAGAAAGAAAGGGATTAAAACAGGAATTACTTCTGATAATAGATCTAGAAAACGGTGTGATTTGGGGTGTGGTGTTGAAAGCTGATGGTGTGTTTCTTGTGAGCATTGTCATCAATCGTTTGTTGTTGCACCCGATCGCGAGTGGGTTTTAAAAGCGATGTTTACCACGTTCCTCTTTAAGGCTTTGCTTTGTTGATTCTGGTGCTGTTCTGGGCATAATAAATAATACTTTAGATTTCAACCCCTGAAACAAACCACTTAATATTGAATATATAATGAAACCAGGCCTGGGTGTTCTAATAGGTACAGTTGGTAAGGGGGTGTATTTCCAACCCTAATCTCCTAATATAACATATCCCATTGAGGAAACATCTGCATTTTACCAAAGATCACAAAAAATAAAACACAAAAAATACACCAATTTAACCACTTTTCAGTGAAGCTCCTTTCTCTTTAAATAAAGATTGTTTGAATCCAACACAAACAGGGAATCTGAAGTTAGAGTGTATGTGGTTGAACTACTTTTCATGGTTTCATTACAGAATTGTGGTGTTTTCAGTCTTTCTATTTTTACAAACAGCTGTTATGCAGCCGTAAGGTATTTGTGTAAAAGAGTCTTCAGCTCATTTGCCTCCCTATGAGCAAACAATGAAAGGATGTTGAAAACATGTCTTGATGGTTGAAAAGACGATGAAAATATGGTAAAAATAAATCTTTTAAATTATTTTGAAAATATTTTACATAAGGAGCTAACACCATTTGGATGTTGAATCTTAATTTGATCACCCAGTTAATAGAAAACTTTGCTGAAATTCAGGAAATATAACATTTGCAATGTTATATTACTTGCTTTTGAACATTTTGGATCCCGTATGGCACAGCAGAGTAAGGCCCTGTATCACTGTGCTGAGGTGTCCACTCCAGTCAGGGTTTGTGCGTTGGCTGTGTCATAGTCAGACATTTGGCTGGGAGTCCCAAAGGGCTGTGCATGTTGGCCAGCACTGGCCGGGGTGGGCGCTAGCATCACATGGATTTAATTAATTAATCTAATTAATTTACTCATGAATTTCATTGACTTATGGATTTCATTGACTCATGGATTATATTGACTCATGGATTACATTGACTCATGGATTACATTGCTCTTACGAAATCCTAAATTGGGCCTGTATTGGGCCGGTTGTGGAAGAAGTGTCCCCTCGCACGTGTCGATTTCTCTCACTTTTTGGTGGAGTGGACAGTGTGAAATTAAGCAGAATGGCAGGGGTGAAGACACATACCAATCTTCATGTCTCCTGAGCCCATTTGGAGCTGCTTCGAGGAAACTTATGAAATTAGACTTGAAAATTGTACATTAGTCAATATATTTCACATAATAATTCACTTTTCCTTTTGCTGATAGATTTTTTTCCTTGCCTCAGCAAACTGGCTCAAAGATCCAACATGAGGGAGTGTGTGATCAAAACAAAAAACACACGCATAGAAACCATGATCTTATTGATTTTTGCTCTTGTTCTTCATGAATCTCAGGTAAAATATTTTCGTTCTTTTGCGTGGAAGTAGTCTGTTTTTTTCCTTAAGGCTGCTGGGGTTGGAATCATAATGAGACGCTGCCGCTTGTTCTCTACTGTGTCACTTACATAAGACCTGTTCTACCTGGCTATATCCACCACGCAGCCACAGAAATTGTCAGGGAAGGTCATCGTTGCAGTCTTGTGTCAGCTATTATAACGACTGTATGAGAAGGTGAATTACGTAAGCCCTCCGACTTTTACTGTCAGGAAAGTGTGTCAGGATTTTATTGTCTCATTAAACTCCATTTTGCTCATTACTGCATGTAACTTAAACTAGCAGTAAAAACAAACCAATAAACAGATCAGACAACACACTCAGTCACGCACTGTAGTTCTTAGTAATGGAATACAATAGTGTTTGATTTGATGTGTGTATTATAATGTACAGTCAGTTTTATAATGCTAATAAAAAAACAAAAACATCCAAATCAACGCTAACCCTACGTGCACACTGCCCGCTAGCTCAACTTGCAAATCTTTCCATCTCTGGCTAGCTGTGGCTGAGTCCGCCCTTGCATACACACTGCCCGCTCGGAGGGTCTTCCTTATTTATGCCAGCGATAAAAAGGAAGTTGAGCGTTTTATTTTGTTATGTCAACAGTAAAATGACGGCAAAACTAAACGCACAAATGAGGTGCATTCCCAGAAAAAATTGTAATTTAGGAGGGAATTGTTTTTCTATTAATAATATATTATTTGCTTGACTCCATTACTAAAATGTATTACGTATCAACACAATGCCAAGTCAATGACTTGTCAATGTTCAAATTGCAATTTGCTAAGTTTTATGTTATTCATGTATCACTCTGTGATCCCAATGATCTCTGAAACATTCTTCCATGCATCCATTTTTAGAATTATATCTCAGTATGAAGGCAGTGGAGCATCATAAAAAATGAGAAAACCGGACACCGCTAGCAAATAGAAAAGAGAAGGAGCTTCTCGAAAAGAGAACAAGACGCAGAGAAAATCTACCCAGCCCTGGTAGTTGCGGAACTCCGTCACTGCCCAGTGCCCACTTGCAGGAAATTAGCATAAAGTTGAACATTTCTCAAATCTCAACTGTCGCTGCTGCCGGGACATTTTATCTCAGAGAGTAGCTCCGCCCACTGTCGCCGAGATTCGCTGGCTCTCATTGGAAATGAATGGTAGCATGCCTCTTCGTAGCACTAGCAAGCAGGCAGTGTGCACGTAGGATAACCCTGTTTAACCTTAATCCTCCATATCCGCACCTCCAGACAATGTTACATGGGACAGATTGGAATACTAGATAGGCCCCAGGAGAGGATTTGTATTAAACCTTATAGTTTCACAAGGTTATAGATCAGATCACAGTTGCTTTGCTTCATAGACAGAATAGACAGATAGTAGGGCTGGTCAAGCCCTCATTTATGCCATTTATGTACCATTTTTTGAAACGCTCTGTCCTTGTCAAAGTCCTTGAAATGCTTTTCAGTGAGCTACTGAAGGAGTTTTATTCTCTCCCTGAGAAAGTTTCAATCTGATTTCAGAAAATGTCACTGCATTACCATGGCCACCGTGATAGCTCCTGATGATATACTGGTAGCACTTGATTCTGAACTGCATAGCGTTGCTTTGTTCAGTGCTTTGTCCAAGGCATTTGACACAGTAGAACATAAAATATTAATCTGGAGATGGCGAAACATGGGCCTTTTAAGTGAGGCTGTTGCATGCTTCAGTGATGATCTTAGTGCCAAATTGCGTGATCAGAGCGTGACCAAAATGTCTTCATTTGTTATTCAGTAAACATTCATTATTCAGATTAGGCTACATCAGAACAAGGAACATTCAGTGCTATGCCAATTAATTATACCAAGAGAAATAATCCAAATGAGAGCGTAAACCTGAAAAGTAACGGATCCCTCCCACCTGAGACCCATGTGACCTGTTATATACAGTGTAACCCTTTTTATTATTACCTGCCTGTAAGAAACACCTGCGAGTTTCCACAATGTCAGACCTCATTGTTCTTACCCAGAGGGTACAATATCAAGAAAAATCAAGACCCATTGGAGGTTATGCAAGACTGTAGCTAAAGGTTGTTGTTATTTAGTGCCTTCACCTCTTTATGTAACTGAAGATAAAGAGAAAAGGGGCCCATGCATAATGCTTAATAACAACCATTCAGGGGCCCGTGTATAATGCTTAATAAGGACCATTCAGTGTCCTGTGTATAATGCTTAATAACAACCTTTCAGGGCCAGTATATAATGCTTAATAAGGGCCATTCAGGGGCCCATGCATAATGCTTAAGAATCATTAAGGGACCCATGCATAATGCTTAGCAATCATCCAGGGGTCCCATGCATAATACTTAATTAGAACCATTCAGGGGCCATGTATGATGCTTAATAATGACCATTCAGGGGCTCATGCATAAAGCTTAATAATAACCATTCAGGGGACCATGCATAATGCTTAATAACAACCATTCAGGGGCCATGCATAATGCTTAATAACAACCATTCAGGGTCCATGGATAATGCTTAATAACAACCATTCAGGGGCCATGCATAAAGCTTAATAACAACCATTCAGGGGCCATGCATAATGCTTAATAACAACCATTCTGAGGCCATGCATAATGCTTAATAACAACCATTCAGTAGCCCTTGTATAATGCTTAATATCAACTATTCAAGGGCCATGAATAATGCAGGGGCCCTTGTATAATGCTTAATATCAACCATTGAGGGGCCCATGCATGATGCTTGATAAAAAAACAATCAGGGGGCCGTGTCTACTGCTCAGTAAGAACCACAGTACCAAGCTAAAGTGGGGGTTTAGGAGTGACCACTGTGAACCAAATACTCACTAACTCCTTCTCACAGTATGGAGTTCCCTCACAGGGTACAGTCAACTCTCTGGCTAAAAACAGACTCTGGGTCATATCAACCCAGGGTTAAGGTTTGGAGGTCATGAGAGAGGTCATCAGAATGTTTGGACATTTGGAGGATCAAAACAACTTGATGTGCAACACTTGAATCTGGCATGTGTTCTGTACAGTATATTGGGGACTATAATGTCAATACAAATCCAGGCTGATAGCATCTCTGGAGTATCCATGTTGATGTCATGTTTTTGTCTCATTAACATAAATGTATTTGTGTGCTTACAATATGATTATTGTTAAATGGTCTGTTTGGCAAGCCTTTAATGACAGACTGAAAGTAAACATGTCAAACTGCCATCATTATCGGAAAGATGAGAGAGAGGACAGAGACTGACAGAAAGGCACAGAAAGAAAGGCAAAGAAAGTTAGAGAAGTAGAGAGAGGTCTCAAAAAAGGTCTCTGTTTGTCAGGCTGCCAGAGAAGGTACTCATTCCTGTTGTCCAGAAAACCACCAGCCCACTGTCACTACACTCACATCACACTGCTCATGTGTTGAGATTTAACCAACGTCTGCATTTATAAAGCTTCATAACTTGCTCTGAGCATTTTTGAGCCTTCCTGAATAACATGTTGTATATTAAATCTTGCACTGCAATCAACGTCTCAGTGGACTTTGGATCACTTGAGGTTATGATGTCACCATAATACATTTAAAGTACACAGCTCTTCAGGTCCCATTAATGTCACTCCATAAGAGCATGGTGTGTGAAACAATGGGTTGTAGGTTTGATTCCCACTGATGTTAAGTTGCTCTGGATGAAAGAGTTAAATAACTTGAAATGTAAAAATAAAATAATAACAGGATTATATCCAATATCTGTTTAGTGTCTTATGTAGTGTACTTTTCTTATGTTAGTGGTGGGTTCATCTGCAGAGTCCTGGTTGTGGCAAGGCTTTGGGCTTCATTCCAAAATGGACTGACACCAGCTGTCACGTGAACAAACTTCAGCAGATTCTGCAGACACACACCCACACACGAATATTCACACACACGCACATACTCTGTGTGTTGTAGGAGCGGCTGACCATTGTCAACATCACACGGGTTCTCTGTTTGTAAATCAGCTGTTTAGTTAATGAGCAGGGGGTGGGGTGGTGGGAGGGGTTTATGGGAACACTGTAGTCACGGATCCAAATGAACTCCAGTCAGAGTGAATGATCAATATACTTTATTTAATCAATTTAAGCTGCAGAAAGCCTTCTACATAAAACTAAAAAGGATTCTCCATGGAACCAAAAGAAATGGCAGCCAAAGAACACTTTTAAAACCCTTTAAGAACCTTTTTGGAACTATTGTTTTTGTCTGTGTGTGTAGTTTGAAGGATGAAGCCCTGTCAGGCTGAATAGGTCCCATGATATTGAATCAAGTGAAGCTATACTACCTGGTGCCATGAAGAGCTCAGCTACATATGTTTCCTTTGTATCACCTCAGTTAATCAACCCAGTGCTTCTCCCTGGTATGCCAGAGAGGTTGTCTGTGTTTGTACCATTGTTCACGTGAATGTGTGTGGGTTTCAGTGCCCCAAAGCTCAGAGTCTATCTTGCTGACGTGACATCTCTCCATTAGAGCAGGGAAGTGCTGCAGGGGAGGTGTGTGTTTGTGTCTCTGTGTGTGTGAGTATCTGAGTGTCTGTGTGTGTGTCTCTTCTCATCAGCCTGTCTGTCTGCCTGAGATAAGTGGAGAATCAATAGTTATTGATTAGGAAGGCTAACGTAAAGAACCTTCCTCCTTCTCCAGACTGCTCCTTTTCCCACCCACAAATCTAATACCCATCC
>JACXGI010007497.1:9966-37236 GCA_016801175.1 Esox masquinongy
TGTGTGTGTGTGTGTGTGTGTGTGTGTGTGTGTGTGTGTGTGTGTGTGTGTGTGTGTGTGTGTGTGTGTGTGTGTGTGTGTGTGTGTGTGTGTGTGTGTGTGTGTGTGTGTGTGTGTGTGTGTGTGTGTGTGTGTGTGTGTGTGTGTGTGTGTGTGTGTGGGTTTGTTTTAATCTGCAATTACTTTAATGAACAATAACTGATTGGAAAACCCCCTCCCTTCCCTAACTCCAGTACTACTGCTGTAGGAAAAATGAGTCAGAGGTGGACTTGGCTTCTGTGTCTGGAGGAGGTGGCAAAAGAGGAGCAGGAGAAGGCCGAGGAAGGGAGGCCCAGACTCAGGCTAACTTTGCCTGCAATGTTTGCAGAACCTCTGGGATGGATGGTGCGGCCGTCACACCTCTCTGCCTGGAGCCCCTGGAGGTTAGGGTACATTACTTAACCCCAACTCTGACCCTAGGCTTAAACATAGACCTGGCAACCTACATAGGATTTCAATGAATCGTTCTATTTTAATCATTGTAAACCGGGTGGTTGGAGTCCTGAATGCTGATTGGCTGTTAGCCATGGTACATGAGACCGTATATCACCGGTGTGGCATCACATTTTACTGATCTAATTACGTTTGCAACTGGTTTATAAGAGCAATAAGGCATCTCAGGGTTTGCAGTATATTCCTAAAATAACACGGCTAATCGCTGCCTCCATCCACTCCGCTATGCGCCTTGGTAACTCTGTTTTCATTGTGTTTTCCAGGACAGCCCTCCTCCACCCAACTACTGCCCCACCTGCTCCCCCTTCTGGCTACGACCAGAAATAAGTGACGAGCTGCACAACGGAATCGATCGGCTGGGATTCCATACGTATCACTATGACAACCCCGGCGTCTGCCAATCTCTGCCCCTGTCAGTTTCGCCGCAGGCCCCCTTCTTTTTAACCCAGCCCGGCCAATCCCCTTTGAGCTACTACAGTCCTGTGGACACTTACGCTAACACACCCTGCAGTAACACCCGCCCCTACAGTACACCAGTCTGACACACACACACATGCAGTCCTCGCATGGGGGAGCCACACATTAAGCCCACAGACGGGGCCTCCTGATCGGGGTCAGGGGGTCCTACAGGAGGTCCTTGGACCTGTGGCAGCGGAAGGGTTCTGTGGGCCATCTTGTTTACCATACAGTGAAGGAGTTGAACTATTGGTTGAATAGGATAAACCCAAACAGCAGCACACTGTTGTGTTTCTCCCTCTCTCTCTGTGTCTCTCTCTGCCTTTCATTCCCTCTTTTGCCCTCTTTGTCTTATTCGCTCTCTTCTACTTGACTTCTTATATTGTAAAAGTGGCAACTGACATGAGGGCTGTATGTTCGTTCATTTAAGGTTTGCTTTACTTCTGTAATGTCAAGTTACGTTACATTCAATGACTGAAACTCAAAGATGTATTGTTGTCTTCCAGAGTTTATAGAGCACTCTGTCCTAATTTTTTTCCCCTGACAGCTGGATGCTAAGAGAACACACACACAAATAGTTTCGCAAATGAGGGCATATTTCTCGAATTCTATGATGTTGCACTTAGCCCTCACCCTTCAAGCCTTCAAAAGGAAACCTGTGTTGCTGAGCACTTCCTATAAACATTTTATTAAGACTCTTGATAATATTGATAAAACAGATGTTTTACTTGTCTTTTCACGCAATTTCACACAATGCACTTTCCACTTATAGACTTAACACCGTGGTCTTCCCATCCCTTTGGGATTTTTAGGAAAATGTATGTTTACCTGTTCGTGTGTTGATTTACTGTAAAAGACCACTTCAAATTTGTGTTCACTGCTATGTAGTCAGACACACACACAAAGACCGTGCTGCCTATAGTATGGCAATGAAGATAACTTTAATATTAAATTCACTGTGTTCCATAATAAAATCCTGTTCATATTAATAGTAGACTGAAATGACATCATCCTTCTTAGGTGGACTGCTTCCTGCTAAATGAGCGTCACTATGGTCCTTTCCCAGCTTGAGATCTTTGTTGAGACATGGCCACATTGGGAAGAGGCAAAAGGGCAAGATCCAATTGCAATTGAGCAGGAAGCACCTCTGCAGAAGATGATAACGTTGAGTTGACCTGAGAAATAACCAAACCCACGCGCAATGTTCCTTTTTGAAGATAAATAAAGATGTCTATCTACCTAGATTTGTTTGTTTCTTCACTAATAATTAAAGGCAGACTCAGCATTAAAAGCAGGGTGTCTTCCTCCTGTAAAACCACAAAACCAGAAGTGCTGAGTGGCTGGTTTAGGGCTCTATTCGTTCCATATTGCTGAACGTCAGTGTAACTTGGTTGGAATGTAAAGGCAGTATACTGCATTAGCTGAGACTGCATTTCACAAGAAATTCTGCATACGTGGCTGAATCAGTAATTAACTTTATCAAAGTATTGCACTTTTTAAGACATATTCTGTTAACTCACACCTAAACATTGTTATTGAATTGTTTAACACAATCTAAAAAGTGTTAAATATCCATAGGAATTGTGAGTATTTTTAGGAAATCTGGAAAGAGTGGGAAGTTAAATGTAGTCCATGAGATACGCCAGTGTTATATCCCGAGTTCTATATATTTAAACTATCACCTCTCTCTCTCTGTTGTTGACAGATGAAATAACATGGAGACAGCAGTGCAACTGGTAGTCAAACAAAGCAGTAATGGAGAAGAATTACTGGAACAAATAGTCAGAATAAAGCTGACAATATTGTAAGCGGTCAAATGTCAACAAGTTGTTTATCTTTGTTTCCATTCTGTTTGGTTAAAGGTCTCTTGTTCCTCTGTAGATTTGGTGTAGTTCAATGATCAGTCTGTTACGCAGAGCTCTGACGGCACTGAGATTTTGGAGGGAAGAGACAGGATGCGTAGAATTGGAAACGACAGAGTGAGACAATGAAATATTCAAATCAAAAAGAGAAAATGGGACAGGAATACTGAGAAAGTGGGGGACAGAGAATGGAAAGAGATGAAATGAGCTGAAAGAGAGATAGAAATGTACTGGGTAGTTGCAAAGTCTTACAGTTTGGTGTTTAACTTTTGTCTGTGTTACATGTTTGAGATGTTCATGACACCTGCATGCTGACAAAACACATGATGGGTTAGTTCATGACACCTGCATGCTGACAAAACACATGTTGGGTTAGTTCATGACACCTGCATGCTGACAAAACACGTGTTGGGTTAATTCATGACACCTGCACGCTGACAAAACAAGTTGGACATAATGAGTGCACCGGCACTCAAGCACATGTTGGACCAGTTCAGGACACCTGCATGCTGACAAAAAGGGAGAAAGAGACGGGTTGCCTCCTGTGTTGTTATTTGTGTACTTGCAGGACCAGTTTAGACTCCTGACAAACTCCTTTCAGTCTGGCCTCCTAGAGACAATAGAACTCGGAGGAGAATTACTCAAATGGTTAATGTTCTACACATGCCATACGTTAACCAAACAGAACACCATGAACCTGCTCTCCTCTCTTCACCTCCTGTTTAAAAATAGACCAACTTTCATGTGTATATGTGTGCTCGATTAGATTAAGATTTGGTTTGTGGTTATGGAACCTGTACTTTTTGTTTTCTGGTCCCAACAAGACTAGAAATGCAAGACTGTGGGTGTTGATGGGCAGGGCTGGGTTGTGGGGTTTCAGGATGAAGAGGAGCAATAGAGAAGGACTGAGAGAAGTGGGGACAACAGTAGGCGTTTCTCAGTGTCACTCGCCTCATATATGGACCCAGTCAAACCTGTTGATCTACATATCCATGGATATGTTGTGTGTGTGCTTGAAGTCCACTGCTGTACCTGCTTGCTTGCTGGAGTGTCTGTGTTACACATGGACTTTGCCCTCTCACTTTACCTTTGGACTACCTGGGATTTAGCTACAGCGGACTTAAACATTTTCTAACCGGAGGTATTTTAACTGGCTTTTACCTGCTGAGTATGTTTGTTGAGTTACTCTTGGCAGAACTACATCTAACAGGTACCATCGCTGCAGGAGTTGAGCTGTCTCAGGGAGTCGACTTGTATATATCTGTCTGACTGGGAGTTAATGCCTTGTCTTTCCTAATGGAAGTCATCAGTCAGAAGGAGCTAAACTGTGTCTCTCTCTGACTGGCTGCAATCAACAAGGATTTTGCTTTACTTCTTCAGCTAACCTGTACAGGAGTTGTCTTGTGTAAAGAAGTTCACCTGTGTAAAGGAGTTAACCTGTGTGACTGGAATACCATCTGACCACTTGGATTAACTAAAGACTTGATCTCCCACTGGGGTTCACCAAGCTCAAAGTCGAGTTCTGATTCCTCCAGCCGTGTGTGTATGTGTCTGTGTGAACGTGAGTCAAGATGATGCAAGAAGTGTCCATCGCGGTAGCATATGACGCCCACATCATAGACCAGATGACAGAGGAGGAGATCCTGGCCTGCCTGGTGACCGAGCTCTCATCTCAACACACGGTGAGACTACAACCATTGTACAACCATAACAGAACGGCACCAAAACACAGTGTGAGACCCCAACCATTATACAACCATAACAGAAATACACCATTATACGATCATACAGATCTAGAGCACACTACATCACAGAGCACTCTACACACTGGTAAGCATTGGCACCTGTAACATGTCATGTTGTGTAAACGATTTTCCTCTGTGATGTTCCAAAATAAGTTATTTTCTCTTTGAAACTCATTCTGATTCCTGTAACTCAGAGCCGGGGTTCTATTTAGTCTGTAAAGCTGAGCTGTTATAGACTGCATGATCGAAAACGTCTTTTTCTCATTGGGTCTATATCATATCCTCTACTTAGAGTGAAAACAGTTTCTGCTAATGTGGGAACATTAAAAAAAGACATTGCCTTTTAATTTAATAGTGCCATAATACCGAACATCAGTGCTCCACCTTGAATCAGCCCTTTATGTCTGTCCATCCTTGTTTGCGTGACATAGATTTGACTTTTGTTGCCTTGCAGGTTTCCAGTGAGATGGTCAAGATGAGGGAGAAACAGCCACAGCAGCTGTGTGACCCAATAGAGAGATACCAGGTAGGACCCAACCAGGAGTGTGACCCAATAGACAGATACCAGGTAGGACCCAACCAGCAGTGTGACCCAATAGACAGAGACCAGGTTGGACCCAACCAGACCTCCCACCTCTAGCAATCAACATAATCCACAGAGCGGTTTTCCAGGATCCCCACTATCTCCTGTCAGATACTCTTCCTGGGGTCCACAGGAAACATGACAAATAACCCAACGCTGATTGGTGTAGTGTCCCAACCAGCCTTGCAAATTTAAAACACAACAATACAACTAAAACACCTTGTGCAGACTGTTTCTGCATATTTGAGCATGTTAAACTGCTCACGGACCTCGTTGTCGATTTAGTTTTGTTCGTCTTTCAAATTTAATGTTGTTTTGATCAGTCTTTTAGAGTTCATTTTGCCGTTTGCTTAAGTCACTGAGGATGGAAGGGAGCTCTATCTGATCATGACTGTACAGTGCTGTGTGCTGTAATGGGTTTGTATTAGGCTTAGAGATAGTGAAGTGACACCATGGTGACATGCCTTGTGGGGTATTTAGGGGTATCGGAGCTCTATCTGATTTTATTATTAAACAGTGTGCAGTAAAGTGTGACAGGTGCTGTTTTCTTTTGAGCCAGCAGTAGCTTTGTTATTTCATAGTTGCCAAACCAGACCACATAGGGACTAGAAACGACTAGAAAAGTAAGGAGCCTAGACAGATACCCACTAGACAGATACCCACTAGACAGATACCCACTAGACAGATACCCACTCGTTATCACTCCCATCCTCCCCCCGCCTAATCAGCCAAGCGTTGCAATATACACCCCCTTACACACAAAACTAGCCCCCAACCCCAGCACCGCTACATGTCACTGCTACGTGTTCTGTGTGCTCTCTAGCGGTCTGTACGATGAATTGTGCTTTCTATGAGGTACGTGTTGACTGTGTCCTCTGCTCTGTGTTCCTCCAGACGGAGAACCTTCAGCTGCAGCATGCCAGTCTGCGTTTAGAGCAAGAGAATGATGTTCTGGCTCACAGACTGGTCACCAGCAAGATCTCCCTGAGGAATGCCCTTGACCAGGTACACAATACTCAGTACCCTCAACACATCCCTAGACCCCGTCTCCCTGGATACTTCCTCTAGCCACCTACTCCCATGACACTTGCCCTAGTCCCCTACTCCCTAGACCCTTCCCCTAGCCCCCTAAAACACTTGACACTTACCCCAGCCCTCTACTCCCTAGACCCTTCCCCCTAATCCCTAGGCACTTCCCAAGCCACCTAACCCCTAGGCACTTCCCCTAGCGCCCTACTCCCTATACACTGCCCCTAGCTCTCTAATCCTATATAAATGTCCCCTAGGCCCCAACCTCCTAGGCATGTTCCCTAGCCCTCTACCCAATTGGCAATTCCAATAGCCTCAGCCTGCTACCCAGTGTCTCAGTGTGTCTATATACCCACAGGCAGAAGACAGAGTTGATGAGCTGACAAAAGAGCTGCTGATTACCAGGAAGAAATTGAAGGATACAGCGGAAGAGAAGAGAAGGAAGGAGGAAGAGACTGTTCAGGTCATTTGTCTTCCATGTTTCCTAATAATTATCTAATGTAATAACATTTCTGGGTAATAACGAAATACTGTACGACGTATTTATGAACTGTTTGCCAGTTAAAGGACGTGTTCAGGAGAGAGCTAGACAGGACAGAATCAGAGGTGAAGAGGAGCTCAGGCATTATCTCAGACTACAAACAGGTACGACGGACACACACACACACACACACACACACACACACACACACACAGTCCTAATAATATGCTGTTTCTCTGTCTGCCAGATCTGTTCCCAGCTGACCAGTCGGATAGAGAGGCAGCAGGCAGCACACAGAGAGGAGCTGCAACACCTCACAGTGAGAACGCTGACCGCCTGATGTCACAGTCCGCTTGGTCTGGAGACCACCACTGACCCTGCCTGTCTCTGTCACCATCTCCCCTCTCTGTTAGAACGCTGTGTTGGGGTGCTCACGCTGTCAACGGGCCCTAGGTTCTGGTATCACGGAGGCCACCGGTTCCACGGCCCTGAATCAGAGAAGGACCAGCACCGGTGAACTAGACCAGCGGGAAGACCGGGAGAAAGAACCAGACCTGCAGACAGCAAAAACCAGGCAGCCAGACCAGGAGAAGCTGTGTCTGAGCCTCCGGGTCACGGAGCTGGAGAAGGAACTAGCCCAGACTAAACTACAGATGGTGGAGGCTAAGTGCAAGATCCAGGTCAGCTCAGAGTGTACACTTCGTAGTGCACACTACTCACTACAAAGATCACACTACGCACTTATTTACTTCTCAGGTTCACAGTGCATACCAGAGTGATACGCGTCTTAGGGCACAGTACTCACTCCAGGGTATTACAACGCTTTGCTGTTTCGTGTTGTCCCCGTGTAGGAGCTGGAGCACCAGAAGAGGGCGCTACAGAGTGATCTCCACACCGCTCGGAACAGCTGGCTCAATAAGACCCTCAGCTCCATGCGGTCAGCCGGAGGCAGCCTACAGATCAGCAGCCGCCCCAGGGACAGATCCCAAACGCTGGGGCGTTCCCTTCACGGCCTCCCCCTTTCAGCTTGGAGCTCCAAGAGACTGTCATGGGGCCCAAGGGAGGCCCGGGGGGAGTCAACTGACAGTGTGGCAGGCGAGTGCAGGGCACGCAAGGAAATGGATTGAGAATATAGAGACATTGGAGTTATCCAAAATTGGTGTCGGATTCTTTCCCAACTTTACTTGCTATTTTTCTTGTAATTTTTCATATGTATGTAAAGGCATTGCTGGCTGCACTGGGTTGGTTGTCCCTGTCATTAAGCGTGTAGAAGTCGATCCTTACTTCCAGGGATAACAGTCCTTTATGCATGAACACACACACACACTCCTCACAGTAAAAACACATTAAAATTATGCCAACATCTTACAAACAAACTTTATTAATCACATAGAATGTCATAATAGATAGATGATAGCACAGACAGAGAAAAAAAAGGGCAAACAGCGGTTTTCTGTCACTCTATTCCCTATACATTGTAGCACTTTTGACCAAAGCTACATAGGACTTGCCTGACAACTCAAACGGAAATATTCTGCTGCACTATTGTTCACTACGTGTCAGTCTGAGACTGTTTTCCTTACAGTTGTTTAGTAAACCAAAAGGATGTCATCATTGATTGGATCTCTAATTGATCAAATCAAAGCCAATGATGAATTTTGAGGATGTTGCCGCACCCACGTACCGTCTGTCTCTGGCCCAAACCATTGGTTTCTAGGATGAACCGGACAGAAACTTTCAATTTCGGGGCTCAATTAGATGGTTGGGTTGTTTTGCAACCTGGAAATCTGTTCAGACTCCATACAGAGAACAAACTAGCATGCCTGGGTGTGGCACGGCATTCGGCTATGCCACACGAGAAAAGGGTTTGGGTTAGCCTGGCAAGAATAGGTCTCTGGCCAAAAGTAATTCCCTTTAAAGGAATCAAATTTAAGGGAAACTAATTTCATGTTAGACGACAAACATACTGACCAACATACTGACCATGATTCTCTACTCTACGGTGTAGAAGTGACATTTACAAAGGGTTCCAACATGCTGCCTCCTGATATTGTCTGTTAACACAAATGAGATCTGACCCTAATCAGACCACAAGACACAAGTCTTTTAATGATATACAGATTTCCTTAATATGAGACTACAATCCGAATGTGGACAAATCAGGACACATTTCGCCACTACGTATAAACAGGGCTAGAGAGAGGCATGTCTGTTCTAAGCAGCAGAGATATACAATACTTCTGTTTGAAGATTCCACAAAAGTTTCCACTGAAGGAGGACCAAGCACCTGTACTCTCATTCTTCTGTCTTTCCCCCATCCATCACTGTTTTCTCCATTCCTCTCCTCTTACAAACATTTGAGGACGTAGAAGTTACAAGTCGTCCCACGCGGGCACCCGCAAAGAGTTCCAACGCGCGCACCTTTGCGCACCGCGCACTGTTCACCTGCGTCACACTGAAAATAAATACACAATCAACAATTCGTTTTTACATTATAATAATCATTTTGGAGGTGGTTATTATGATGTGACATTTATCTCTACATGATTCTGAAAATATGTTATTAGACCAGGTTTTAAAGCAAATCCTGGACAAAGACAGTATAACTACCGAATAGTTTCTTAGCAAACAGTGATTTCTCAAGCAAGAGTAATATGCATTCAGCATCGAGGTTGAAATTCATGTTTAGTTTTTTCCCAAACAGCTTATCTGCATTATGCACATTTCTGAGTTCAATTTCGATAGTGTGGAGATATCAAAGAAACGTGGTAACTAACTTTATGACTGCATCTGGCCTTTAACAACGTTTACTCTGTCTTTAATAATTCCATTGAGATTATATATGTATACTTACTGATGGCAGCCAGCTGAGTTTCTTCTCTGATAATGGTATCTGCTTATTCTTCAGTTTTTCCAGTACTTCTTGCAACGCCTCAATCTACGTGACAGAGAAAAGCAACAGCCTGATACAGAAAACGACTGTAGTAGGCAACAGTGAGGGATGAATAGGCTAAACCAAAATAACACATTGGCAAGTAAATAAACCAAACAAATTCACCAACAAAATGTTCATGCAATGTAATGTAAACTTACTAGGTCCTTCTCTTCTTGTGACTTGAGCGGGAATTCAAGCGAGCGAGTATCAAACTCCAAAGAGTTGTCCACGTGAGCGAGACAGAAACAAGCGCAGCAGGAGGCAGCGAGTATCAGCAGTTGAACGCCAGCCATGCTGCTAAAACCGAGACCGAGTGAATGCAGCGGAGTGTTTGCGGGTAGCTATGCTATGGGATTGTCGATGGGTAAACTGGTAAGTCGACTTCATAAGTCTTGGGGAAGACGGGCTTAATTTTATAGCGTTTGCTGTCGTCATGCCGCTACTGTAATATTTATGACCATCGAATTGAGCCAACCACAGTAGGCTGGTTAACCACTGACCGGAGAGGGACACATGGGGTTGTAATATAGAGGCGTTCTCTGATTGAGCACCGCTGTTAACCTCTTTCCAATAATCCCAGGTCAAAGCCCAAGCTGTTGACACCCATCTTTAATCAGCATCCAATTTCCTGGTGTCTACGTGTGTGTGTGGACGCATGACCTCGAGTTTACTCATTTGGTCCAAGCCAATACAGTACCTGTGCACACAGTGACCAGGCTTGAGACATACGTCATTGGCTAATCTCATCAGACCACGTAAAAAAAAGACTTCTCACTCACTCTCTGCATCCCCAGAAGTACATCCACCTACACCTACTGTATGATTTATTTTGGTAATTTGAAAGTAATGATGGAAGCTGCTCTAGTACTCTGAACCACAAGTCGTTATCAATGAAATACCAGTATATTTATACTGTATGCGCAACACATTGTATCCTACTGAAGAAGCCATGTGGTAGTAAACATGGACCTATTATGCATTGATCTGGATTTAGGAGATCGTCTGACCAAGGCCTGAGTGAATAGCACTGTCTTCGAAAAGAAGATTTCAGTTGATGGACACCATCTTGGAGGGTCAGCGCAGGCAAGTCTATCTTCTTCACAAAGACATTACCACCTCCTTCAGGGCAGTAAGCTGCTCCACCCTGGTACTGTGTGACACCATGGGTCCTGGAGATGGTGTGGACATAGGTGATATATGCATACACAAAGACCATGTTCAGGACAGATACTATGTTGAGGCACAATTTCAGGACAGATACCAAATATGTAGAGACACAATGTTTCAGGACAGATACCAAATATGAAGAGAAAAAATGTTCAGGATGGATACCAGTATGTAGAGGCACAATGTTCTGGATAGATACCAGATATGGAGACAATGTTCAGGACAGATACAAGATAAGGAGACACAATGTTCAGGACAGATACAAGATGTACAATATTTCACAATACAAGGCTCAAGAAAGTTCTGATATGAGTTCAATTCACCAGGACCAGTCCTGGAAGATCCTTGTACAAAAAATTCCCACACTACATAACATTTAATAAGTATTTATTTTTACATGTACATTTTAGTTATTTGGTTTCCAGAGAAAATTGTAAGTGCAATGAACTGAAGTAAATGTATATCCAGCTGTCACAGAGGTCTATATAAAGGTCACATTAGCTTCTATATTATGAGATGCTTATTGACTAAGACAGAGCAGATAGAACAGATGCCAAAGCAATCTGACAAGACACACCTTTGGGGAACATCTAGTATGGTTCTAAAAATTTCTCAAAACCTCCCTTTGATTGAATCTCTGTTCATACCTTGTTTTGTATCATAATGGGCTTTGCTATAATTGGGTACAGGATTCAAATGTAACATGCATATTCAAATGTAACACTGGTTCAAACCCAGATAGACCATATTTGTCTACTTACAGATGATGAATCTTACAGATGATGAATTTAACTATTACCTCTGTTTTGTTGACATAAGAACACCCAAGAGAAATCTGCTTTCTAGATAAAACTCATTGGTTTCTAACGATTTCTAAAGATTTAATTCATTTCAGAATGACTTGCAGATTGACCTCATATTCTATGATAATAGAGATATAATAGAAGAATTTAAATTAACAGCTGAGTAGAACCCTGACTATAAGGTATGACTTACCAAAGTTACACAGAGGCACATTCATATATACTTTCATACACGTTTTAGCATGACATATCACTGTGGTTGAGAGCCATGTCTTTTGCAGATCACTATAACCCTATCTAAGCCTTCATTACATTCACCACTCCTGAAAAGACATGACTTTCTTGGCCTGACACCCAACAACAGTTACAGCCCCCCTTGCAAATGTACCATATTACCATGTTATAAATATAACATAGCTGTGTTAGATTTCAGTTCAGTTCTTTGCAGAATTGTCTTGTATTTAATTTTTGGAGTAAGTAAATTACTCCCATTATTCCCACAGTGCTTGTTTCTCAGGAATCTGGTGTCTCCGGCCTCTGGTCCCCAGCCTGATAGAGGTCATCGAAGTAGTCGTCAGTGTACCGAAGCATCTGGACCACGGCAGTGAGCAGCAGGATGTCAGTATTCACGTCCAACTCAAATTCACGACTGTAGTTCTTCACTGGCACAACACATGACTGGGACACACCGAAACACAAGCTCACCTCACGGATCTGAAACACATGTCATAGTACACACACACACACAGGCAGACAAACAGAGACACACCCAGACAGACACACAGAGGGACACACACATCTCTCATTAGATGAATGCACGGCGTTATATGAGAACCGGGTGTCATTTGAGATGTGGCCATGCACTCCCTCACCATCTTCTCTATGTAGTGGCTGAGGTAGACGTTGGTCAGGTCTTCTCTTACTAGAGGACATGCTTCATCCACCTTAGTTAACAGGACCAGCAGGGGCACTCCTAGAAACACCATACACAAGTTAACATACCAGGAAAACATATGCTCAACTCTCCCTTATACAAACTCAGTAGATCGGGTGCTGAATGTTCATACATAATCAAAAAAAACGAAAACAGAACAGTAATCTGGTAGTATTCTTAAATCTACATCTTTATTGCAGCCTGAATTTTTCGGGTCTAGGCCCTAGCTATTAAAATGCCTGGTACCTGTGGTTTTTCATCATGGTTGCTAATGGAGCACCGATGTTCACCAATCCTTGTCTTAATTTCATGTTCGGTGTTAACCATATAGTGAAGGTTAAGCTTATGCGACAGGTTATTCTTGATCCTTCACACACACACGGCACCCGCCCTGACACCCTTTCTTACCCAGCCTGTTGACAATCTTGCGAATTGCATTGAACTTGTCCACCATCTTTGCAGAGATTAGAGAGATCTTGCAGGCATCCAGTACGTAAACTACACAGTGGATCCTGTCCTTCAGGCCGGGCGACTTACAGAAGAAGGAGCTGTCAGTCTGGACAGACATGGTTGGGTTGAACTGGGGAGAGAAATGGAACATACAGTTGTGCTCATTAATTTGCATACACTGGCAGAAATTGTGATATTCTGGCATTGATTTTGAAAATATGACTGATCATGCAAAAAATCTGTCTTTTATTTAAGGATAGTGATCATATGAAGCCATTTATTATCACAGTTGTTTGGCTCCCTTTTAAATCATAATGATAACAGAAATCACCCAAATGGCCCTGATCAAAAGTTTACATACCCTTGAATGTTTGGGCTTGTTACAGACGCACAAGGTGACACACACAGGTGAAAATGGCAATAAAAGTTGGATTTCCCACACCTGTGGCTTTTTAAATTGCAATTAGTGTCTGTGCATAAATAGTCAATGAGTTTGTTAGCTTTCACGTGGATGCACAGAGCAGGCTAGATACTGAGCACTGGGGAGCAGAAAAGAACTGTCAAATGACCTGCATAACAAGGTAATGGAACTTTATAAAGATGGGAAAGGATATAAAAAGATATTCAAAGCCTTGCAAATGCCAGTCAGTACTGTTCAATCACTTATTAAGAAGTGGAACATTTTATGGATCTCTTGATACCAAGCCAAGGTCAGGTAGACCAAGAAAGATTTCAGCCAAAACTACCAGAAGAATTGTTCAGGATACAAAGAAAAATCCCCAGGTAACCTCAGGAGAAATACAGGCTACTCTGGAAAAAGATGGTGTGGTTGTTTCAAGGAGCACAATACAACAATATGTGAACAAAAATGAGCTGCATGGTCGAGTTGCCAGAACGAAGCCTTCACTGCGCCAATGCCCCAAAAAATCCTGGTTACAATATGCCCGACAACACATTGACACGCCTCACAGCTTCTGGCACAGAGTTATTTGGAGTGACGAGACCAAAATAGAGCTTTATGGTCACAACCATAAGCGCTATGTTTGGAGAGGGGTCAACAAGGGCTATAGTGAACAGAATACCATCCCCACTGTGAAGCATGGTGGTGGATCACTGATGTTTTGGGAGGGTGTGAGCTCTAAACGCACAGGGAATCTTGTGAAAATTGATGGCAAAGATGAAAATTGATGGCGGCATGTTATCAGAAAATACTGGCAGACAATGTGCATTCTTCTGCACGAAAGCTGCGCATGAGACGCTCTTGGACTTTCCAGCACGACAATGACCCTAAGCACAAGGCCAAGTTGACCCTCCAGTGGTTACAGCAGAAAAAGGTAAAGGTTCTGGAGTGGCCATCACAGTGTCCTGACCTTAATATCATCGAGCCACTCTGGGGAGATCTCAAACGTGCGGTTCATGCAAGACGACCAAAGACTTTGCATGACCTGGAGGCATTTTGCCAAGACAAATGGGCAGCTATACCACCTGCAAGAATTCGGGGCCTCATAGACGACTATTACAAAAGACTGCATGCTTTCATTGATGCTAAAGGGGGCAATACACAGTATTGAGGACAAAGGGTATGCAGTTCATTTTTTTCTTTGTTGCCATGTTTTGTTTTATGATTGTGCCATTCTGTTATGACCTACAGTTGAATGTGAATCCCATAAGAAATAAAAGACATGTGTTTTGCCTGCTTACTCATGTTTCTTTACACATGGTACATATGTTTCCAATTCTCCAAGGGTATGCAAACTTTTGAGCACAACTGTAAGCCCCCATTTAATATATTGTGGACAGTTTCCATGGATGGACGAAATGGCTAGCTAGATTCTGTCAATGCGAACATAAATTATGTCATTCACAAGCAGCAGTAGTTTAGGGATTTATGCTTTCACCAGTGATTATTTGTACAAATCAGGAGTAGGGAAATCTTATTGTAATAGCAGAAATGACTCTATTTTCCTTTACCAGCCTCCACATTCCGGTAGTCTAACCTGATATCGGTCTTGTATATGACCCTTCAGGACACTGGTGATGTCATCTATGTCCAGCCCAGCACCGAGTCCTTCCTCCAGGCCCATGGTGTCGCACAGAACCAGAGGAAGAGCCCTCCTGTCCTGCCCCGCCTTGATGTTGTAGGTACGGAACTACAGAGAGACAGCTGGACTGTTCAGGGGATTTGTGCCCTGAAGCTTTTGGCATGCTTGCACTAATGCACACACACACAGAAACGCACACACCGTACCTGCGTGGTCAGGCTGGTGCCTGCACTGCCGCTGTTGGCCGGCCCAGTGACATGTCCTTTGAAGACAGAGTTGATGGAGTTGAAGAAGCTGGACTTTCCAGCCCCGACTGGACCTACCAGGAGAACTCTGGCTTGGACCACTGACTTCACCTCAGGCTTGTAGTTCTGAATGTAGTCCATTAGACACTGTTTGGTACTGTTAATGATCAAGATGGTATTTTGGTGGCGTAAATGATCAAGGTGTTATTTTGGTAATGGTATTGATAGAGATGGATGGAGAAAGTAAGAAATAGATGAGCGTCAGACTTGATTGATTCATTGAAGTGTTTTCACTGAACACCAGAATTGCTACTTGATGTGTCATAGCTACATAGTAATAAGATGCTTGGACAGGTTTTGAGTTCAGACATACCTAAATCCTTCCCAGTCGATATTCCTCCATGGCTTCTCTAGAACGTCGCCACGTTCTGCCGGGAAAAGTAGGCAAACAACAAAAAAGTAATATGTAAGCCATACAGGTCATTCTTGAACAAAGACATACAAGGACATTGAGCATTCTTTCCACTGTTACCAGGGGAAGGCCCTATATATAATATGTATATAGAAATGTATTAGCTAATCACAACCTGTGAGTATGTCATACATTTGAGGATTCCACTGGTGTCTACATTCAGTATCACTTGGTGTTCGTCAGTTTAAAGGAAAATCATGTTTTGACAAAAATGATTGATCATAACATTTTATTAAAGGCTTTTTAAAGGTTTGGTAACTTTAGATTTGAACATTTCTGACCTCCATTTTAGAAAATCAGCATTTACCTAAACTGTTTCCGTCATTGTTTCTACTAATCGCATGATCAAAACTATTTAAAATCATGAAACAATATAATTTGATTTAGAATGGGATAATGTAGCCTAGTACATTTAAATACAGAAAAAACTAACAATAATGGGAGGTATTTATTCCAAGATGCTGTGCCCAAATTCCAGCAACTTCTGTATCTGGTCAGACTCTCCTCCCAGCGTGTGTGTGCTTGCGACTGATTCCTGTTTGAGTGAGCAGTGGGATAATAATGGCTTGATGAGTTGTGCATCAGAGGACACATCCTAATCTTTGACTTTCAGCACAAACAACACAAATGGTTATTTTGTTACCAAACTTTGCATCTGCGCTGTACGTTCTTAGGCAAATAGCTGGGTTTCTGTAAAATATTCCATGGATATTGTTAAAGCCATTCTTGTGGGTAGACTTGTAAAGGTTTTTGCAGTAACAGTTTTTTGTATGGCATACTTTATAAACTAAAGAAATCAGACTATGTAGAGAGCAGGGGCTGGTTTAGTAGGTGCTGATAATTGCGTAGAAAGTAGTGGCTGAGTAAGGTGTAGGGGCTGAGACTTCAAGTTGTGGGGGCTGTGTTCAAGTTGTAGGGGCTGAGTGTTCAAGGTATATGGGCTGAGTGTTCAAAGTGTAGGGGCTGAGTGTTCAAGGTGTAGGGGCTGAGTGTTCAAGGTGTAGGGGCTGAGTGTTCAAGGTGTAGGGGCTGAGTGTTCAAAGTGTAGGGGCTGAGTGTTCAAGGTGTAGGGGCTGAGTGTTCAAGGTGTGGGGGCTGAGTGTTCAAGGTGTAGGGGCTGAGTGTTCAAGGTGTGGGGGCTGAGTGTTCAAGGTGTAGGGGCTGAGTGTTTAAGCTGTAGGGGAAATTAAATGAAGGACACTCACGCTCAACTCGGTACACCTCACACTCTGTCAGCTGCAGGTCGTTGCCATGCATCTCTTCTGGTTCAAAGATGTAGCTGTTCCCTGGCAATTGTTGAACTGTGGCTGTGTTATTATTCAGAAACCACAAGACACCGACATTCAGACCGTAGTCTCCATCCATGAAACCATACTGGCCATTGGAACTGGACACACACAATGGCTTTTCCCTCTGGTTTGTGATGCTGTAAAGAAAGGCTTGGTCATCGTGGATCTCTATTCTGGACCCGGCATAGTCCTTACTGATGTATCCTCCAAAAATGAACCCAGTCTTGTTGTAAGCCACAAGAATGGTGGGTCCTTGTCCATCACAGCGGTTGTGAAAGGCTTGATGCATGTATCCATGTACGCTGGCTTTAAATGGATAGACAGACATAGAAAGACAACTGTTATTGAACTAATCTGTTCCACCGTGGCTACATCCGTTGAGGACACTGAATAAAATGTTTATCAAGCACTATGATTAGTCCATTGCCTGTATGTGTGTGTGTGTATGTATGTGTGTGAATGCTTGTATCTGTGTGTGTCAGACCTTTGTAAAGCAGGTGGAGTCTAACATTGTTGAATAGAGACAACAGCTTCCTCTCCTGCTCAGCTGACAGACTGGATCCCACAACACTCATGATCTAACCAAAGCACTGAAGTTGAAAGAACAACAAGATTACCAGAGTTTTACATTTTTAAAAAGAACAATATGCTGTTGCCATATCCATTTTAAAATATTAATTATTTCAATAATAAAATAAATTATATACATTCCTCTCCAGAATGATTGGTACCCCTGAAAAACTTGTCTAAAACAGGCAGCAGCAAATCAATGTTTTACAACATATGGAATATATTTTTCTTTATTAGTGACTCTGCAAATTAGAAAATTAGCATATAGATAATGGTCTGTGTTTATTTTATATAGGCTTTTGTGTTCATTTCTATTAAAGGTGTATTGGCGGAGCTGGGGCAGGATAGGCTTAAAGCAAACCCGAAGAATGATTTAGGACCGCGTCAACGCATATCATTGAGGCGACGGTGACGCGAAGAGTGACCGTCGATGAGGCGCGTCTAGCCAGGCTTCGCCCTAGTAGCCTACTGTCTTAGCACCCCCAATAAAGATTTCTTGCGCAGCTTGTACATAGTGCCAGTAATTATAAGTATACCTAAATGACAAACACCGACGTTTTCTTTATTACCTTGGAAATGATGGTAAACTGCAGAATATAAATCACTGTATTGCATCAAAACATGTATCACAACATCAATGTCAGGCATTGCATCCATAATCGATTCTAAATACTTTGTTCACTATGAAAACACTCAGAAATGCACACTCGGTAATGTCATCTAGCTATTTGAATAATCTTTTTTAGATTAATTGTTCTTACCGTAACTCGATGATGGCGCTGGAAATATAACTTATCTGATGCGGTAGCTCCTGGTCTTCAACCAATCCCAAGTATCAACAACGGATTACAGATAGCTAGTCCCACGGCCAATAGAGGTGTAAAGCTTTTCTTAAAATCAAGAGTGACTTCGATTCCATCAACAAGCTTAATCTCTGAAATTCAGAACCGGTCTGTGTTAGTCATATCAGTCTCTTCAACTATAGGGTTGGGCGGAATTTTCCCATCCCTCCCATCCAGGCGTTTACAGTAGTTTACACAAAAGTATAATAACTGAACTGGGCATGTTTTACAATAATGCTAACAATACTAGTACCAATACTAGCAATAGTCTCTATTTGGTGTTCGCTAATAATCGTCCGCATAGCGTGAGGTCGCAACAATACCCCTTTTAATGTTTTATATACGTCGAAAAACAAACATAATGCCTCGTCTCCATGTTCATTTTATTTACTTGCCAAACAAGTTAAACCATGACTCCACCAGCTTCTTATTTCTAAACGAGTGACGTGACTCAGCTTTTCTGGGTGTATGCTCTAGGAAAAGATGTGACAGATGCAATTAAAAACGACCTGCTGCCGACATTTACGAAAAAATAGCTACAAATATTCATATAAGGAAACATGAAATATTTATATTTAAATGAACAGTATTGACAGTACTTAAAACCATGCCATACACCTTCTCAACTCCCGAGCTGTGCAACAGTCAATATATGCTCCAAGGATGTACACACTGGTTTCCCTTCTGGCCTATGCAACGCCAAAGAGGTCAGATATGAGAATACCAAAATTGAATACTTCACTTGCACATACATATATACTGGTACTAAACACTTGCACATACATATATACTTCACTTGCACATACATATATACTTGTACTAAACACTTGCGCATACATGCATACTTCCCTTGCGCATACATATATACTTCGCTTGCACATACATGCATTCTTCACTCGCATATACATACATACTTCACTTGCACATACAGTATCTCATAAAAGTGAGTACACCCCTCACATTTTTGTAAATATTTGAGTATATCTTTTCATGTGACAACACTGAAGAAATGACACTTTGCTACAATGTAAAGTAGTGAGTGTACAGCTTGTATAACAGTGTAAATTTGCTGTCCCCTCAAAATAACTCAACACAGAGGTTGAAGGGGTGGGGTGACAGCCTGTCAGTGCTCAGATCAAACGCCACACACTACATCAAATTGGTCTGCATGGCTGTCGTCCCAGAAGGAAGCCTCTTCTAAAGATGATGCGCAAGAAAGCCCGCAAGCAGTTTGCTGAAGACAAGCAGACTAAGGACATGGATTACTGGAACTATGTCCTGTGGTCTGATGAGACCAAGATAAACTTATTTGGTTCAGATGGTGTCAAGCGTGTGTGGTGGCAACCAGGTGAGGAGTACAAAGACAAGTGTGTCTTGCCTACAGTCAAGCATGGTGGTGGGAGTGCCATGGTCTGGGGCTGCATGATTGCTGCCGGCAGTGGGGAGCTACAGTTCATTGAGGGAACCATGAATGCCAACATGTACTGTGACATACTGAAGCAGAGCATGATCCCCTCCCTTCGGAGACTGGGCCGCAGGGCAGTATTCCAACATGATAATGACCCCAAACACACCTCCAAGATGACCAGTGCCTTGCTAAAAAAGCTGAGGGTAAAGGTGATGGACTGGCCAAGCATGTCTCCAGACCTAAACCCTATTGAGCATCTGTGGGGCATCCTCAAACGGAAGGTGGAGGAGCGCAAGGTCTCTAACATCCACCAGCTCTGTGATGTCGTCATGGAGGAGTGGAAGAGGACTCCAGTGGCAACCTGTGAAGCTCTGGTGAACTTCATGCCCAAAAGGGTTAAGGCAGTGCTGGAAAATGATGGTGGCCACACAAAATATTGACACTTTGGGCCCAATTTGGATATTTTCACTTAGGGGAGTACTCACTTTTGTTGCCAGTGGTTTAGACATTAATGGCTGTGTGTTGAGTTATTTTGAGGGGACAGCAAATTTACACTGTTATACAAGCTGTACACTCACTACTTTACATTGTAGCAAAGTGTCATTTCTTCAGTGTTGTCACATGAAAAGATATACTCAAAATATTTACCAAAATGTGAGGGGTGTACTCACTTTTGTGAGATACTGTACATATATACACTTCACTCGCATATACATATATACTTCACTTGCACATACATATATACTTCACTCGCATATACATATATTCTTCACTTGCGCATACATATATATTTCACTTGCACATACATGCATTCTTCACTCACATATACATATATACCTCACTTGCACATACATATATACTTTACTTGCACATATGAATTCACAACTGAAAGCTGCTACCACAAGGTGGCACACTAACCGCCAATAACAAAAAAAAGTGGTTGAGACAGGTGGAGTAATGGCGTTAAACATTGCGGCTCAGGTCGAAGCAGTGTCTTTGCTTCAAAATATACTTAAGTCTCCGTCTGTGATTAATGCTAATGCTAACTTTGCCCATAGGGGCTTCGCTCCTATTGGTTTACCCCTCTGCCAATTGGCAGTCACTGAAAATTTAAATATTCAAATAACACCTCTCATGGCCATCTGCCCCATGGCTATAAAAGAGGTTGTCATACTCTGTTCTGTCTCCCTTTTTTCTTCACGAGAAAAGTTTAGTATGCAATCAATGCTGATTTCCAGCAGGCCAAGGATGGCTTCACCTCCTTCGACCGCTGGAGCGGTCTCTTCTAGCCCAGTGCCCCGGCCACCGACTTCACTGTCGGTCTGCCGGTGTAGCGAGCTGGACCCTGCGGTCGATGCGCACACACTGTGCTGTGTGTGTCTGGGTCCGCTGCGTGCTCGCGACGGCGCCATCGAGGAGCCGGTGTGCACCACCTGCGCTGTCCTCCCTTTACAGGTGAGGATGGACAGACTGGCGTACTTCGCCGAGGAGGTCCCTCTCGCTGACGTCCTCTCTCTCCTCTCTGAGGAGGACTCCTTTCAGGAGTCGGTCGGAGGCTGAGGGGACTGGCCCGGTTTCGGCCAGGTGGAGGGTCGCCTTCACCACGGTGGAGGGTCGGTTGGAAACGTTGAGTAGGGGCATCCCGCCCCTGGAACCCACACTGGCGACTTCCCTGGTCCCGGGCCTGAGCACCTGGAGCGACAAGCGCCCGGCTCTACCGTCCGTGAAGGACCGTTTCTCCGCCAGCCTGGCGGAGAAGCAGTACGCCCTGTCGGTGCAGTCCCTCGCGGCCTGCAACAACGTGGGCCTCCTAGCAGCGGCTATGGCTGGGATGACTGAGGGTCGCACCTCGTTGTCCCCGGCTGAGGTGAGCGAGATGGCTCGGGCTTCTGCAGCCATCCTGAATCTCACTCAGGCTAACTCCCTCTCGGCCAGTCGGGTGATGGCACGTCTGTCGTGCAGGTCAGGCACCTGTGGCTGGCGCTGACCTCCCTGAAGGAGCCATTAAGTTATTCTTAACGCTCCGCTGCAGAAGGACGCGCTCTTTGGCGCCGCGGTCACAGAGGCCCTGGTGCGCCAGAAGAAGGACAGCGAGGAGCGGCTCTGTCTGGGTCCCCTTCTGCCAGTCCCTTCTTCCTCTGCGGCGTCCGCTGCCCCCCCTGAGGCTTCGCGGAGGCCTGGAGGTCGGCTGCGTCGCCGTACTCAACATCGGCGTGCCAGGTCGACAGGCGCATCGGAGCCGGATGCGGCTTGACCGGTGCAGCGTGAGGTGAGGGAACCTCGCCCCCCGAGGTCATCCCCTCCTCCTCCTTCCCACCGGCAGAATGAGGGGGGCCAGAAGGTCCCGCCGTTCAAGAAACGTCGTACCTGACTCTTTGGGGGGGAGTGTCCCTCGGATGCTTCCCCACCGTGTGTGCGTTTGGTGGGGAGCTCCTTTGTTGTGGTGAATAAAGATGTGTTTGCACCTTATTTATCAGTGAGTGAGCCTTCATTGCAGACGGCTGTTGCAGGCCTGAGTACGGTTGGTGAGCGGTCTTCCTGCCCTCAGTCTCTGACTGAGGGCGGCGGTCTCCGACTCCATAAGTCTGTGGCTTCTCATCCTGCCGCCACTGGGGTGGTTGGCGGAGGTGGGGGCCCGGGCAGGTTTCTGTTGGGGCGAGGTGGAGTTCTCTACTCGCCCCACTGAGGTATCAGGCCGGCTAGGATCGGCTGCGCCACCTGCTGGAGCCTCTATCTCCATGGTTACGGCTGTAACCGATGGGGAGATGGACGGCTCAGCCCAGGTGACGCATGCATCCTCCTCTCCCTTTCGGGTTGGCCCCGCCTTGGGCGGGTTGGCTGTTTGCGGACGGCCCCCCCGCAGCGGTCGGGGCCGAGGACGCGTACTGTCGGTGGCTAGCCACAGCTCCCCAGCTGCGTGCTCGCCCGCTCTCTCTGTTTTACTCAGAGTGGCGTCGGCTATGCATGCTACAGGGATGGTTAGACAGGACACTGAGGAAGGGTTACGCGCTGTAGTTCCACTGCCCGCCTCCCTTATTCTCAGGGGCCGTAGAGACAGTAATGGTGTCTCCTCTGAAGGTCGCTGCCCAGCAGGAGGAGATTGCGGACCTTCTAGAGAAGGAGGCAGTGTCCCTAGTCCTGTTGGAGCAGAGGGAGAGGGGGCTGTACTCCCCTTACTTCCTGGTGCCCAAGAAGACGGGGGGCATGAGGCCGATTCTAGACCTGTGCATTCTAAACAAATGCGTGTCGAAGAGGCCGTTTCGCATGCTCATGACGAAACGTCTCCTGTAGTGCATGCACCCCAGGGATTTTTGCGTCAGCATCGACTTGAAGGACGCTTACTTCCATGTCCCAATGCTACAGGAAGTTCCTGCGGTTTGCCTTGCAGGGCCGGGCATACGGATTCCGTTCGGATACGCGTTGGCCCCCCGCACTTTCACCAAGTGTGTGGAGGCGGCGTTGGGACCGCTGAGGTGTCAGGGGTCAGGGTTCTGGCCTACTTAGACAACCTTTTGGTTCTGGCGCACTCGGCGGAACAGGCCCGGGTTCACACGTTCAGGTTGGTGACTCAGCTCACTCGCCTGGGGTTTGCGGTGAACTGGAAAAAGAGCGCTCCTCAGCCCAGTCAACTGGTGGTGTTTCTGGGGCTCCAGTTATCCACAGTGTCTATGAGGGCTCGCGTATCCGAGGCGCGGAGAGCGGCCACTCTGCGGGCCCTGGCCCACGTCCGGCCGTTGCACACGGTGTCGGTGTACGCGGTCATGTCGCTGTTGGGCTTGATGTCTTCAGCCCACGTGGTGGTTCCGCTGGGCCTGCTGCACATGCGGGGCCTTCAACGCTGGTTCGCCCGTCTCCGTTTGGATCCGGTGCGTCACCGGCGACGGTTGATCAAGGTCCCAAGCTCTCTGGAGTCAGACCTGGCGTTTCAGGTCCCGGTGTTTACGGATGCGTCCCTGACGGGCTGGGGCGGGACGTGCCAGTCGCGTTCAGTCAGAGGGGTGTGGTCTCCGTCGGAGCGCCACATCAACTGGCTGGAATTGGACACGATTAGACGCGTGCTGCTGCACTTCGCACCGACCCTGCGGGGTTGGGACGTGTTGGTGTGGTCAGATAATTGCATGGCAGTTGCTTACGTAAACAGGCAAGGTGGGGTCAGGTCTCTGCCCCTCCACCTGTTAGCGGTGCCGATCTGGGAATGGGCACACGTGCACCTCAGGTCTCTGAGGGCCCTTCACATTCCCGGAGAGCTCAATGTGGGCGCGACTTGCTGTCTCGGGGAGGTCCCCGGGACGGCGAGTGGCGTCTTCATCCCGACATTGTGGCCGAGGTCTGGAGACGCTTCGGGGAGGCGCAGGTGGATCTGTTCGTGTCCCGGGAGGACGCGCACTGCCCCCTGTGGTTTTCTCTTCGAACGCAAGACAGGTCACCGTTGGGCGTGGACGTGTTGGCTCATCGGCCGTGGCCGAGAGTACTGCTGTACGCGTTTCCCCCTCTACAGTACATTCTTCCTGTCGTGTCTCGGGTGCGATCAGGGGGCTGTCGCTTATCCTGATCGCCCCGTTTCGCCCGGGTGCCCTGTGGTTTGCGGAGGCGGCCCAGATGGCGGTGGGGACGCCATGGCCGATCCCTTACCGCCACGGGGCGTTGACACAGGCGAACGGCTCCATCGGGGCGTTCCCTGTGCTGGGTCAGCCGCTACGGGCCTGGCTCCTGAGAGGGCCAGGCTCCTGCGGCGTGGACTGACTGAGGAGGTAGTCGCGACCATTCAGGGTGCGAGGGCGGCCTCCACGTCAGCTAGCTACACTAGCCGTTGGAGGATCTTTGCCCACTGGTGTGAGGACGCGGGGGTTGACCCCCTCTGTTGTGGTGTGGGCACTGTCCTGTCATTCCTGTAGCGTCTGTTTGAGCAGCAAAGATCCCCTGGCACGCTCAAGGTGTACGCATGTGCGATCTCGGCGTGTCATGAAGGGTTCAATGGAGTGTCTGTATTTAGTCATCCCTTGGTGAAACGGTTTCTGGCCGGGCCCCGCTGTCTCCGGCTGGTGGCTCAGCGGACGTTGCCGCAGTGGGATTTGGCTTTGGTTCTGGAGGCGCTGTGTGACGCACCATTCGAACCGATTGATCAGATACCATTGAAGATGCTGTCCCTTAAAACGGCGCTTTTGTTGGCTCTGACCTCTGCTAAGAGGATCAGTGACCTTTGTGCGCTGTCGACGCAGCCTGGCTGTCTCGCCATCAACGGCGATGGTAGCAGGGCTGTGTTGCTCCCTAACCTGGCCTTTCTACCCAAGGTGATCAAGGCGTCGTTTCGTTCCATGGTGTTGTGGGCATTTTCTCCCCCTCCCCATGCGGGAGAGAGGGAGGAGAGGTTGCATCGTCTGTGTCCGGTGCGCGCTTTGGCACAGTATGTGCAGCGCACGGCCGCGGTGCGGACCGCGCCCCAGCTCTTTGTGTGTTACGGTGGCCCCAAGGTGGACCAGCCGTTGTCGAAACAGCGTCTGTCTCACTGGTTGTGTGAGGCAATTGATCTGGCCTACAAGTCACGTGGCACTCCTACGCCTAGGGGGTTTGGGGCCCACTCCACGCATGGGGTGGCGGCCTCGGCTGCTCTGTTTTGGGGCGTGGGGGTGGAGGACATCTGTGCTGCTGCGTCTTGGGGGACGCCGTCGTCTTTTGTCCGGTTTTACTTGCTTGACATGGCTGCGGGCACGCTGGCTCACTCTGTGCTCAGTGTGGCTGAGACTGGGGTGTGAGTTGGATCCGTTGAGCTACTAGGACGGTGCATTTGACATGGTTCTGCCCGATGCTCCGGTGTGCCTGTGCGGTTTTTAGTGAGAAGCTCGCGTTATGTTTGCTTGAGTGTCTGCTTGTGCGCCGAGTCTGTGTCTCAGCGTGTTCTTTGGGCTGGCCTTGGATGCTCCAATTCAGTCTAGACTGATTGAGGAGGTACCGGTTGGGTTGGTGCCGTGTGTGCATTCGTTTGGGGCCGTTTCTCAGTGCGCAAACGTATGTGCTTGGTGTGAGCGGGATGGAAGCGGTTCGGTGTTGTGGTTTTTCCACACCTGAGCCGTCCTGTTGGGCACTTATCTCGTTGGTGGGGTAGGAGACCGGCAGGGAGTACATCTTGGGCTCACTCGCTTTGCCCTAAACCAATAGGAGCGAAACCCCTATGGGCAAAGCTTCACGATATAGAACGATAGTTACTTTCGTAACTCCAGTTCTATGAGTGGAGCGTTGGCCATAGGGTTCATACCCTGACCGGTCACTGACTGCTTTTCTCGTGAAGAAAGGTATGTCGGGAGACAGAACAGAGTATGACGACCTCTTTAATAGCCATGGGGCAGATGGCCATGAGAGGTGTGATTTGCATATTTAAATTTTCAGTGACTGCCTATTGGCGGAGTGGTAAACCAATAGGAGCGAAGCCCCTATGGGCGACGCTCCACTCATAGAACTGGAGTTACGAAAGTAACTATCGTTACCTTAACAGGCTCAAATGTACGCGTTAGTTTAACAGGCGTTGCTAACAGGCCCACGCGCTTGTTTAACAGGCGCGGGCGTTTGCTTAACAGCCGTAGGCGCTAAACAATAGCGTTCTGAACGCATGAATTCTGACCCCTTAGGCGTTCCATACAGGCCAACCCCGGCAGACTACTTTTTCCACTATATTGACACCACATCACCAACAAGACTCCTTTATTCTGAAACTCTCCCAGGACAAATAAACAATCAAGCCTGCATTACATTTAAGAAATAGACAAGACACTTTATTGACTTAATCATTAAGCTATATGACATTATAATTACAACTCGTGTCTCTGTCAACTCAAGCATAAAAATGTCAAAAAATGAAAAATGTCTATTTAATAATAATAATCTCTCTCTCTCTCTCTCTCTCTCTCTGTCTGTATATATATATATATTTATGTATATATATACAGTGAGGGAAAAATATATTTGATCTCTGAAAGGGAGTGCTCCTAATCTCAGCTTGTTACCTGTATAAAAGACACCTGTCCACAGAAGCAATCAATCAATCAGATTCCAAACTCTCCACCATGGCCAAGACCAAAGAGCTGTCCAAGGATGTCAGGGACAGGATTGTAGACCTACACAAGGCTGGAATGGGCTACAAGACCATCGTCAAGCAGCTTGGTGAGGTGACAACAGTTGGTGTGATTATTCGCAAATGGAAGAAACACAAAAGAACTGTCAATCTCCCTCGGTCTGGGGCTCCATGCAAGATCTCACCTCGTGGAGTTGCAGTGATCATGAGAACGGTGAGGAATCAGCCCAGAACTACACGGGAGGATCTTGTCAATGATCTCAAGGCAGCTGGGACCATAGTCACCAAGAAAACAATTGGTAACACACTACGCCGTGAAGGACTGAAATCCTGCAGCGCCCGCAAGGTCCCCCTGCTCAAGAAAGCACATGTACAGGCCCGTCTGAAGTTTGCCAATGA